>BJCM01266342.1:0-12263 GCA_018326385.1 Flaveria bidentis | reverse complement strand
GGTCTACAGGTAGTATTCAAGAAGAAACTATTCTAGAGCTTTCAAAGAGATGCTAAGCCTCAGGTCAATGCCACCGCACAGCAAAGAGGCGCAAACAACAATGAATTCTAGAATATTTAGGTTATGCTTATCCACAGGTCAGTGCCACCGCACAACAGAGAGGCACACAACCTATCTTCTTGTTAGAGCATTTTTTTTTCTTTTGCACATAACGCACCAACAACATAAGTCATTAGCTCAATTGCACTTTGCATTTTTTCCATGTGCTTTGCTTATTTTATGGTCATCCGCAAACATTTTTGGCGTTTATTTTGCTCGTCACCCCTTATTGGAACTTCATTGATTGTGATAACCTGGGATAAGATGATAACCCACAGCTTGTTGAACAACTTAGTTTGAACTTGACATCACCAACGAGGTCTATTAATCTATTGTGTTAAATCTACCAACATATCATCAGATGGTCTAGCAACCTCTAGGTCTAATTTCTCCAAGTTACCTTAGTAGTAGATAGTTTAACTATCATTTTTCCTTTTATGTTGCTTAGACATCTTAGACTTATTCTTCGAATTCTGCATTTGAAATAATTTATTCTTTTAAAGTCCCAAACTATTTGTTCCGGTGTACTATCATATTCCATAGTCATTGAATCGGTATCACACATACAATCTCATTTCTCTTAGCTAATCTGTCCATTTCCCTCGTTTTTTTAATTCTAGTCTAACCTATTCTCCCCCTAAGATTCTAAAACTGAAAATGGTTTTGCATTTTAGAATTTTAATAGGCGAAGAAATGAACTAAAATAAAATAAAATAAACGAAAATAAATACATTGATAAACTCGACTCATCAGACTATGCACTTTCATCATCTGGAATCACTTAATTTTTCTTTTTAACGTCGTTGACCTCTAACAGATATAGAAAACGTGGTTTATCAAAAGCTTTTGTGTAGAGGTCAGCGTGTTGAATATCCGTATTAATTTTAACAAAATTGATAAAGTTCTTTTCAAAACAATCACATATAAAATGATATTTAATTCCGATGTGTTTAGTCTTAGGATGTTGTACCAGATTTTTAGTTACGACTATAGCAACTGAATTATCAACAAATATAGGAGTGTTAGAAAATTTCAAACCGTAGTCCCGCATTTGCTGTTGAATCCATATGAACTGTGAACAGCAACTTGCAGCAGCAACATACTCAGCTTCACAGGTTGATAGAGCAACCGAGGTCTGCTTCTTACACTACCAGGTGATTAATCTTCTCCCAAAAAATTGACATCCCACTGATGTAGACTTGTTGTTCATTTTGCAACCGCCGTAATCCGAGTCACTATACGCTATAAGCTCGAAATCATCATCATGAGGATACCACAACCCGAGTGTTGGAGTACCCTTCAGATAATGAAATATCCTTTTAGTGCCGATTAGATGATTGACTTTTGGTTTTGCCTGATATCTTGAGCAGAGACACGTTGCGTACATGATGTCAGGTCATGAGGCAGTGAGATACATGAGAGATCCAATCATTCCTCGGTACATGGTAGCATCCACCAGATCACCATTCTCGTCGGGTGCTACATCATGGTTTGTAGCAAGTGGAGTCCTAGCTGCGGAAGCATTCTCTATATTGAAACGACTGAGAATATCGCCTACATACTTGGTCTGATGTAGAAATATCCCCTTTGGTGTCTGATCCACCTGTAACCCGAGAAAGAATTTCATCTCTCCCATGGCACTCATCTCAAATTCAGCCTTCATTATTGCTTCAAATTTTTTACATAGGTCTTTGTTCTTGGAACCGAAAGTTATGTCATCAATATAGATTTGGACAAGTAGTAAGTCACCACCCTTTTCTTTCATGAATAGAGTGCAGTCAATCACTCCTCTGCGAAATCCATGTTTCACAAGATGAGTTGAGAGTTTTTCATACCATGCTCTCGTGGCTTAGTGGAGCCCATAGAGAGCCTTATCCAGTTTGTAAACTCTGTCCCGATGATATGGATCCTCAAATCCTTCGGGTTGACTGACATACACTATTTCCCGGATTTCACCATGAAGAAATGCACTATTTACATCCGGTTCGTAAACTTTAATCTTCATGTAAGAGGCATTGGCGAGGAAGATACGAATTGCTTCCATTCTAGCCACCGGTGCAAATACTTCATTGTAATCAATTCCTTCGACTTGTCGAAATCCTTGAACTACAAGTTGAGCCTTGTTTCTGATTATGACTCATTGGTCATCTTTCTTGCATTTCAAGACCCATTTTGTGCCAATGACATTAGCACCTTTAGGTCTGTCCACCAGTGTCCATACACCTAACCTCTTGAATTGAAGAAGTTCTTCTTTCATGGCACTCACCCATGCCTCGTCGTTAAGAGCTTCACTGACATATTTTGGCTAAAACTGAGACACAAAACAGCGATACGCACCATCGTGCAGATAACCCTTTTCCATTACTGAGGCATAGTCAGCTAAATAGAGCTAATTTCTATTCTGAACTCCTGATCGTACATCCCCAATGACATTGTCCAGAGGATGATAGACGTTTAAGTGAGATCCAGGAGTAGTGGGAACAACTACCTCATTATCGAGATTGTGAACTCTTGGTTCCGAATCTGAGGCAGTAGGAGTTTGAGGTTCTGAAGAATCAGAGGCATCAACATTAGATGCTTGTGGATTTTCACTATTGGGAACCTTTTCCTCCTGTTCGACCTGATCGCTCTCCAATGCTTCATCTTCAGAGGAGGATTCATTTACCTCAAGTGCTCCCCATGAGTCACTAGGTGACTCTCCTTGTTGACCAATTGTTGTTGCGTCTTGCGAAGGTGTGTTTAAGACATCATACATCAATTTGGTTGCTAACTCGTCTTCATGAGTAGAGAGGGGAATGTTGAAGGACTTAAAAAATCCATCGAAATCAAAAAAGAATGCGGGTCCTTTGCCAACAGGAGGGGTGGTGTATCTCTGAACGTCAACGTTGCACCACACTTCTACTTGACCCGTTGAGTTTTTGTAAACTTTCTTATTCGGTATGTTGTATCCTAGAAAGATTCCTTCTTCAGCCTTCTCGTTGAACTTGCCAACTTGAGTTTTCTTTAAGAGGGTGCATGGTGCACCAAACGGTTTGATGTACTCTAGATTCGGTTTACGTCGTTGGAGTAACTAGTAACACGTCTTACCATGACGTTTTACTACCAGGACTCGATTTAGAGTGTAACATGCATTGGCCACTGCCTTATTCCAAAATTGGATGGGCAATTTCGAGGCTGCTAGCATTGTCCTTGCTGTCTCTATCAAGCTTCGATTCATTCTCTCATCAACTCTGTTCATTTGAGGAGTGTAGGCAAAAGTGAACTGGTGCATAATTCCCTTTTCTTTGCAGAATGCCTCCATCCATTGGTTCTTGAATTCGGTACCGTTGTCTGAGCGTACTTGTCTCACCTTCAGCGTGTAGAGTGACTCCAATGTAGTTACTAGCTCTTGGAATGACTCAAATGTTTCTGATTTGGATCTTAGAAACATTACCCAAGTGAATCTTGAGTAGTCATCAGTAATTACATAACAATACAAGTCGCCAGTGATGCTCCTTGCACTGAATGGACCAAACGGATTCATTTGAAGAAGCTTAAGAGGCAGTTCAATGGAATGAACTTTCTTTTCCTTATGAGACTTCTTAGTTTGATTGCCTTTCTTGCAGGCGACACAAAAATCCGGTAATTGGAAGTTTTTGACGTTAACTTCTCGCACTAGATCATTCTGGATCAAGTGATTCATCTTCCTGGGATTGATATGTTCCATTCTCCTATGCCAGGAGATCGAATACTTCTCGGTAGCCTTTGACAAGAAGCACTGAACTTGATGATCGATTGTGGAGGCCTTTGATAGATCCAAGACATAAAGATCGTTATATCTTGAAGCTGACATTAAGACTTGGTCCTCCGGGATCACATAGTCCTTTTTCAGAACATAGCACTTCTTGTTGTCGAATACTACCTTAAAGCCTTTGTCACATATTTGAGAGACAGAAAGTAAGTTGTTGGACATAGTTTACCTTATCAAACTTCACTTTCTGTTTCCCCACTTCCCCTTGAGCAGTGATGTAACCTCCTTTGTTTCTAGCAAATGAAACGTGACATCATTTAACTTGTTTGACATTTGACAGGAATGTTTGGTTCCTAGTCATGTGCCTGGATGCTCCGCTATCTACAATCCAAGTGTTTGTTTCAGCACTATAGCGAACACCCTGCACATTAAATGGAAATCATTAGTTGAGGTTAGGGACCCAAGCCTTAACTGGCTTGGGTGACCGGGAAGAATCACACATCATAAATTACAACCACTGTCCATTTGAGGGTGAGGGAAGATCATTCTGTTTCTTGTTCTCATTGTCAGACATTGAACTTGATTTTTCTTTCCATAAGCCAGTTTTGTGTAAGGCCTGTTTGTGGTAAACAGATGTCTGACTAATGGATTGAACTTTAGGTTCACTGACTCCTTTTGGTAGAGTCGCGGAGCTCCCTTTGGAAGGGCTTGTTTTAGTGTCATAAAGTTCAATTCTTTTCCTTGGTGTCTGATAGTAAGGACAATTAGATGCGATGTGTCCATACTTTCCACAGTTGAAGCATGATCTACTCTCAACATGTTGGTGACTGTTTCTGTGGAGAAGTATGTGACACATGTGTGACTTTATTTTGTTTCGGTTTTGACACTTGTTGTTTAGAGGTTTTAACTTTTTTAACAAAATTTGTTGTTTGAACCTTTTAAACATTTTTACCCTTTTTTTTGTTTGGACTTAGACATGATGCACGTGATTGGTTAACTTGTTTGGTCTTTTCAAGTTCAGAATTAGACGTGTTTGAACCCGATGTTACCTTAACCTTCTCAAATTGTTTATCCAAATTAACAATTCTCTTTTGTCTTTAAAGTGGTCTCCTTTTGTTTGCTGACAGATTCATTAGTTTTACTTGTGGAATCTGGATCACTTACAAGAGGATTGAACACCACATGATCCTTGATTGGGTTGTTATTTATTGGATTACATTTTGCATTCAACAAGGTCTCATGTGGTGGTTGAACCACTTTGTAACCCAATCCCTTCTCGTTGTTACGTTCTCTCACTAAGTGCTGGACTATGTGAGAAGAATTAGTCCAACTGTGCAGTTTTTGTTTTTATGAATTTACTTCGACTTTCCAAATGCTTCTTGTTTCTTAGCTTCTTCTAGGGTGTTTAAATAGAACTTGATGTCATTAGCTTGGTTAAAAGCCACAACTTCGGTTTCCCTAAGTTATTTATTTAAAAGTTCTATTTTCTCCTTGTAACTGTGCTCATTTAGTTTTAAAATACGATTTGCTTTAGTGCACAGTTGCAAGTCCTTTACTAGGCTATCATTGTGATCTAATAACCTAGCAAATTTCAAATATATTCTTTCCCTAAAATTATTACAATCAGAACAAGCATGATTATTGAAAAGTTGGTTAGAAGAACTTACCTGAGAAGGTTCTGTTGAATCAACCATCATAGCAGAGTTTGACTTTTCTCGTGCAGGTGATTCTAAACATGTTGAACTTTGGCCTTCTTCATTAAGGTGATTTACCACATTTGTAGTTTCCTCATTATTTGACATCGCGAGTTCCACTGCTATATTACCTTCGCTGGCCGAGTCGTCATCCAAACCCTCAACACATGCAATGTTGGATTCTCTCAAAGACACGAACCGAAAACTCCAATCTTGCCCTTCATCATCGTGAGCCGTCAAGGCTTTAGGATCCTTGCTTGATGATGCAGAACTACTTGTGGGTTTATCTTGACGATTGAAGGATGAGAATGGATTACCTTGCCTGTCATCTTGGGCTTCACACACTCACACTTGAAGTGCCCCTTCTCTCCATAGTTAAAACAGGTCACTTTGGTTTTGTCAAAACCAAAGGTTGTATCCTTTATGGCAATCAAGTTCTATCCAGTCTTTTTAACAAACTTCTTAGCCCTTCGGACAACACTTGCCAATGTCCACATGATATCCATTCTTTCTAGCTCAGTCTCATCTACTTGATCATAGTCTTCATATGCCAGATGGTAGTTTCCAATCTTCCTCGCGACTAGACCGTCATAGGAATGTACAACAGCTGCTAGGAGATCCATATGCTCCTTTGCTACCTCTACAGTCACATTACCGAGATTCTCGGTCTTCAATCTGCTAGCATTGGCTTCAGGTGCTATGTATTGGGTGCATGAAGACCCTGGCGTGTCAGATCCTGAAGTAGTAGCTTGAGACGGAGCACCTAAACTCGACACGAATGTCGTTTGTAGTGGTCCTCCAGACGTTTTTGCTTGAGGAGTGGAGTTGTAAAGTGACAGGTTCTGATCATATGACGCCTTTTGAGACCTGTACTTCATCCTCAACTCTTCCTCTCTCAGCTTCAGAATGAAATCATTGATATCCAACTTTGCCAGCATATCATTCTACCTGAGATTTGACACAAAGGAGACCCATTTTTCTGGCAATCCATTAGCAAAGTTCGATACCTTGTCTTCCATGGACATAGTAACCCCATGAGTGTGCAGCTCACTCATCAAGTGGTAGAAACGGTCGATAACATCATCCAAGCTCTCTTTTCCCATCAAAGAGAAGTTATCAAACTCCTTTTTCAACGCTTTAGCTTTTAGAGCTTTTAGTGATGCATTCCCTTCATACTGTTTTTCTAGAGCATCCCATAGCTTCTTTGCTTGCCCGTTCTCAGAGAACTGATGGAATATGTCCTTAGGAATTGACTGACTTAACAGAGCATACACCTTCTTCTCTGCATTGTACCTTACCTTTTGGCTATCAGTGTTCCCACCTAAGGTAAGTTTAACTCCATCAGCCTCAACCGGCATACTGTACCCTATCTCTATTGATTCCCACAGATTAGTATCTACTCCATTTAAGTATATCTCGAACTTTTGCTTCCACTGTGGGTAATCATCTAACGTTATGAGCTTAGGGGGCTTATTGTGATTTCCCACTTCATTTTCCAGAAGCAAAAGATTCTGGATACGTGAATCCCTACCTATTGTGAACGCTGAATATTGATCTTCCATCTCTATTTACTTGAGGTTTAGAACACAACTATTTTACTTGTGTGAATGAAAGACTGTGATTGGGCTAGTCATGCGATTGAACAATGTTGATGGCTCAATTGTGCGATTGAACAAATGCGGATGGCTCAATCGTGCGATTGAACAAATGCGGATGGCTCAATCATGCGATTGGACAGGTGCGGATGAACAATGCGAATAGGGTGTTCAGTCATACGAATGGAGGAACGACTGAGTGCAATCGTCCGTATGGGAGGTGCATATGAGTTCAGTAGTGAGATTGAGTCAATCGTGCCACTGAAGCTGCTAGTTTTTTGAAAATTCGAGGATTTTAGGTATTTTGACACAAAAACAGGAATTTTTCACTAATTGTCGTATACCAGGAAACGTTAACTTTTTGACCTGGAAACGTCGAAAAACACTGTTTGACACAAAGATTGAGTTTTTTTAGTGAAAAACGCGATTTTTATGTCAAAATCGATTGAATCACACGCAAATCAGGAGCCAAAGCTCTGATACCACTTGTTAGGATCGTTTTCGGTATGGAGTACTAACTGGTTTACGTGTGTACCAAACCAAATAGTGCGAAATCCTATTTGATTGGCGATCCAATCAGTGAGAACGCAAGTATAATCAATCTAATAGTGAATCAAAACGTTATGAATGATTGCAAGATGATTAACTGTGATCTATGAACTTGGAACAAGTGTTCTTAAGTCTCTGGATGGCTAGGGTACTATTATGTGCGTAGGTATTCGAATTGTTTTGTTTTTCCACGAATTACGTGGTATTTATAAGTTAGGGTTTTCCATTCATACGACTGAAGAATGCGGTTGATTCATCCGCACGACTGATGGTCCAGTGGTGTGACTGAGTCAATCTCATGTCACAATCGTGCGACTGATCCAGTCTCCTGGTTCATTCGTGCGACTGGTTCATTAGCATGAACTATTCATGCGTATGGTCCATTAGCATGGTCCATTCACATGATAACTTCACATGATTATGTTTAAACATGTTTCTCAACCATTATTGACTAAGAACTATGTAAACAACCACATACCTATATAAATAGTTCAATACACAATAAACAATGAAATATTAAACATTATAAGCATAAACCACACATTGTATTTCATTCATACCCATTCATTACATATATGTAAGACATGAAAGACATTTTACATTGAGCTCCTAAACTAGGTACATATGTATCAACACATCTGGAGAAAAAAAGGGTACATAAAGAAGCCTTCCTTGCCCTTGGCCTCTATATTCTCTACCATGTACGTGAAGATCATACGAGAGAAATTGAATGGATGGTTCAGTACAAGAGCAACGTATGCATTCTGGATTTGATCAGACATCTCATCAAATCCTCCTTTCCTTGAGGCTATGCACTTGAGGATCACATGGGCCAAGTACTTGAACTAGGGGGCATAGGTTGCTCTAGTTAAGCACCCCAACATTAATGTCCCCAACGTACTTGATCCGAAGAAAACATCTCCGAACCGTCAGGGGATGCAGCCTCGTTGGGTAGTCACCATCCTCGCCCAAATCCAAAACCCTCCTCAGATCATCCTCACTGATCTCAATCTCTTGACCATAAATAGAACTCCGAATGCGATCAGGCTCAGCGGATCTGTTCACTACAACACTTTCCAAGAAAGCCCGCTGAATCGATCTATATGTTGTACATGGTATAGAGATGGCCTTGAAGATCCTCGATCTCCACATAAAGGTAATAATCCCCGTGAACTCGGAAGTGTTCCGGGATGTGACATTAAGATGAGCACAGATGTTGTGCTTCATGCTCATAGTCCATCTCCTAGCCATGTTTCTGTAACACAAGACACATATACGTTAGAATTTGTGTAAATGGATGACATTTGAATTTTAATGAACTTGAATCATTTTTTCAGTCGTGCCAATGGACAATGCGACTGAGTTTTAGTCGTGCGATTGGGCTTAGTCGTACGATTGAGCCTACGACTGAGCTTAGGCGTATGCTGTCCCATGCGGTTGAACCAGTCGTGCGACTGAACTCATATGCATGGTTTATTCATGCGATTGTGTCATACGCCCAGCTCATTTGTGCGATTGAGTCATTTGCCCAGCTCAATCATGCGATTGAACTTCATCAGCGTGTCCATTCGAATAAGTCTCTATTCGACACTTTAAAATCAGTTCTTGGTTTGTACTTGATGTTAACCATTATGTTTAGGCTCATTACACTCGCAGACATTCAATATAATACCTAATACTATTTCAATCAATGATTAAGTCCATTTTAGTGGTTTATTTTGAAGATTATTTCTAAGTTCTTGTTTTGGGCGATTTCGGACATTAGGGCTAGGTTAAAAGGGACATTGACGTCGATTTTGGTTGCACATTACCTGTAGATACAGTGAGTAATCGTTAGAGTCACAAACACGTTGCTAAATCAATAAAATATAATTTTCGTAGAGTAACGTTGCTTTCGTGCGACTTGAGAGCGATTGAGGGGTGATGAGAATGTGCGACCGACTCCTCTCTATTTATACTAAGTTTACCTTCAGTCCCCAACGGACTGGACCTATTCACACGCTTTATTCATGCGACTGGAGCTCAGTCGTGTGACAGACTCAGTCGGTCACCTTCATTCATGCGATTGGTTCATTCTAGTGATCCAATTGCATGGATTGACACATGCTTATGGTCCAATCATACATCCGATCCATAAGTATGGTTCAATTGTGTGATTGGCTCATACTCATGATCCAATCGTGCAACTGGTCCATGCTTATGGTCCAGTCGTGCGAATGGCTCAGACTTATGAGTTTGACCTTATACACTTTCAAATTAGCACTTAACTTGTTGACTATTGATAAGACGTTATGACCGATGAGCATCTCAGACATGACCTTATTAATTTGAAAATCTGTTGATCACCTCAAACGTGATCCTTTTAACTTAAATCTTATGTGATCACCTCAGACGTTTTTAATTTAAAACCCGATTGGTCACTTCAGACGTGACCCCTTTTAGTGAGTGATTCATAGATTGAATCCAGATGTATAGTCCGACTTTTACCTACCAAATAACTAAACATAAATAAACCAACAAGAAATTTAAAAACAAAACCAAGACATATTTTTGTATTTCGATTTGAGGTAGATTGAAATCTTATGAAAAGTATCTAACAGTTTTTCTTCTTGGACGACACAACTTCAAGTTAATTTGATCATAGCTGGAACGATTCATTATGGAATCATACAGGTATATCAAAATCATTTGGGACATTTTAACAAAACCTTTTAATGCTTGATTCTTTTTTTTTACCGAGAATCAATATATAGCAAGTTTAGGAAATCATACTAAAGCTACAAGATGAACACAATGATTTTGACTTTCAAGAACTGCAACTCTCGATGATTGTCAGTATACTTGTCCTCTTAAATCCATACACAGATTTTTGACACACATTGGTGATGATTTAAGGTTAATTATTTGAACAAGGATTTGTGGATCCCACGCTTATATGGTAATCAACGTTCCTCAGGAGATATTTGAACGGTCTACGGGTATATTTCAAGAAGAATAGATTCTAAGAGCTTTCAAAGAGATGCCAAGCCTCAGGTCAGTGCAATCGCACAACAGAGAGGCGCAAACAATAATGAATTCTAGAATATTTAGGTTATGCTTATCCTCAGGTCAGTGCCACCGCACAGTAGAGAGGCACACAACCAATCTTCTTGTTAGAGCATTTCTTTTCTTTTTGCACATAACACACAGACAACATAATTTATTAGCTTGATTGCATTTTGAATTTCTCCATGTGCTTTGCTCATTTTTATGGTCGTCCGCACACATTTGTAGTGTTTATTTTGCTCTTCACCCCTTATTGGAACTGCGTTGATTGTGTTAACCAAGGATAAAATGGGAACCCACAACGAGTTGAACAACTTAGTTTGTTTTTTAAACCACCAATGAGGTCTACTCATCTATTGTGTTGAATCTACCGACACATCATATAATGAGCTAGCAACCTCTAGGTCTACTTTCTCTGTGTTACCTCAGTAGCGTACTAGTTTGTTGGATCTTGTATGCCCAAGACACATACAAGATTGATGTGGTTAGAACGTTATGATCCAAGTCGGGTCATACCCAGTAACAAGCTAAACAAACACCAATATATGTTTATTTGTTGATGAGATGATACAAATAAATATTGACACCAATTTAGAAAATGGGTTTTCTAAAACCTTGCTTTTGTAAAAGAACAACATTATATGGATAATTTGTTCATGAGATATTATTTGTTTCATTATTTAAGTAAGTTGAATAATAACAAATAAAAGTGTGTTAATGTTATAAAATTAAAAGAGGTTTTAATTTTATAAAATAATGGGTTAAGAGTGTAAATTTTATAAAATGTTGAAAATGGGGGGAACCCATTTTTCATGAGTGATTCGGCCGCCCAAAGAGAGCCTTGGGACTCCCTTTTTTTGTCTTGGTCCAAGCACTCTTTTACCACTCTTGCACTCTTCTTTCATTTCACACTTCTCTCTAACCAACTCAAGCGAGAACTCTCTCAAAAGGTGGCTGAAAAATTTCGGATTTTGTGAAAGAAGGCTGAAATTTTCGGATCATTGAGGAGCTATTAGGAGAGTTCTTTGGTGTTGTGCTCCCTAACAAGCTTGATGTTTGGAAGGGTTTGTGGGTATACAAGCTTGAGTTCTTCTCCTTTGAAAGCTATCTACTCAAGAACATCATCTTCTTCAACCTTTTTCATCTACAACATTTGTTCAAGAAAGGTTGTTTCTATGAACACCCTATGGTTGTTATGTTTTGTTTGATAGCATACTATTTCACATACATTTTGATCCTTATTCCTGGGTTTCATTTGCGGTTTAAAATGGTAAAATTTTCAAATTATAAACCATATGTTAAACTCCTTTTTCCGCTGCGTTTTTATAGTTTAAATGGTTAAACTAGCTTGTTTTACAAGTGACAAAACCCAACAATGGCATCTAGAGCCGGTTATGTGGAATATGTGCTTCAAAAGTTCTTGAAAAGTTAGTTTTCATGGACCTTTTCAACCCATTAGGGGCTGTTTTGTTGTGGATGTATGAATCCCTTATGTTTCAAGGTTTAATCTTGCATGCTTTAGTGTAAACCTTGAAAGATTTACATCAAATG
>BJCM01266339.1:0-46449 GCA_018326385.1 Flaveria bidentis | reverse complement strand
GAGTTGTTTAACGCATATTGAATTGATTATATAGGTTTGTGGTTGTTTGAACTAATATAAATAATGTAATGACAATTAATACATTCAAACTTAGTAATATGGAGTTATGATGCGAATGGCCCATGCTAATGGACCATACACATGAATAACTTCATACGAATGACTCAGACGCACGACTGAACCAGGAGACTGGATCAGTCATATGATTGTAACATAAGATTGGCTCAGTCGCACGACTAAACACTCAGTCGTGCGAATGGATCAACCACATGGCTCAATCGCACGAATGAACCATGCTAATGGTTCAGTTGCCCGAATGAGCAACCCTAACCTATAAATACCACCTAATTCATGGAAAACGTAAGCATTGAATACACTTCGATTCCAGACGTACCTGAGCCGTCCAGAGACCTCTAAGAACCTACTCAAAGTTCATAGATCACAGTAGATCGATTTCTAATTGTTCTTAAAGTTTAGATTCAATAGATAATTGTTTCTACGTGCATTCACACTTATTGGATCGCCAATCGAATAGGATTCTACACTATTTGATTTGGTATACACGTTAATTAGTTAGTATTTCATTCGATACACGATCCTAACAAGTGGTATAAGAGCTTTGGCTCTTGATTACGTGTGATTCAATCATTTTTGATACAAAAATTGTGCTTTTTCACTAAAAACACAATCTTTTTGTGTCAAACGGTGTCATAGACGTCTCTTGGTCATAAAGTTCAGTTTTTCTGGCATACGACAATTAGGGTTAGTGAAAGTTCGAGTTTTTGTGGCCAAAACCCGTTAAACCTAGAAATTTTCGAAATCCAGAAGCTTCAGTCGCACGATTAACTCAATCGCACGACTTAACTCATTCGCATTCCCCATACGCACAATTGGACTCATTCGTACTCTCGTTCGTATGACTTAGAACTCTATTCGGATTGTTCAACCACATTAGTTTATTCGGCCGACTAACTCATCTGCATTAGTTCAGTCGCACGATTGAACCATCCACATAGTTCAGTCGCCCGAATAGTCCAATCGCCTACCTTCATTCGCACACATAAAACAGTTGGTTTTAAAAATTAAAGTTAAGTGAAATAGAGAACTAGTATTCAGTATACACAGTAGGAAGAGACACACGTATTCAAAAATTACTGCTATTGGAGAAGAAGTGGGGAATCATAATAAACCCCCAAAGCTTATTAAGTTAGACGAATACCCACAATGGAAGCAACGTTTCGAAATCTACTTAAATGGAGTAGATACAAATATGGGGGAGACAGAGACTGCTGGTTTCCATAAGGACTTCAGACCTATTGATGAGGAGGAGTCAGATGAGGAGCCTCTGATTCGAACAGTGGGCAGCAAGGTGGTTGCCACCGAGCGAGGGCTCAGGGCGGTTGGTGAACGCCCGGGAGGGTCTGGGGATATTATGTCTGATCCCAGTTACACCCTAGATCAGTCTAGTATCCAAGGGGGAGCATCCACCTCGAAGGGCTCAAGGAAGAAAAGGATGGCTCAGCCCTACGGGTTGAAGAAGAAGAGGAGGAGGATGACCTTTATCACCACCACCACTACTTCCACCACTTTCACCACTCCACCTACTACCACCACTCCACCTACCACCACTACCACCATCCCATCTACCACCATATCTACCAC
This sequence comes from Flaveria bidentis, assembly GCA_018326385.1. Lineage (NCBI taxonomy): Eukaryota > Viridiplantae > Streptophyta > Magnoliopsida > Asterales > Asteraceae > Flaveria > Flaveria bidentis. The sequence continues at coordinate 44,787 of BJCM01266339.1, read as the reverse complement.
ACCCACTCCACCACCACCTTCATATATACCATCCCCAATCTTCACTCATCCATGACCACCTTCATCTATACCACCCCCAATCTTCACCACTGCCACCACCACCACTAGCCACCATGCCGGACCATCATCATACCCTTCCTATCCATCTGGATCATCTCTACCTCCTAGTGGGGTACAGGAACAGCTCTCGGCACTTAACCGTATAGTTCTAAAGCTGTTGGCTTCCGATGAAGAGATGACTGCTTAGATTCGTCAGCTAGTAGAACTTACTGCTGCCTAATCTCTGTAGTCATCTCAGCAAAAACAGTTGATAGAGCAGCAAGCACAACAGATGGCTGCTCAGAGCTCAAAGGTGTCCCAACTCCAGGAGAACCATGCCCAATCAGCAAAACGGATAAAGGAGTTGGAGGCGACCAACAAAACCATCATGCTGAGGCCAAAGGATCAAAGGATGAGCCCTTAAAGATCAAGGAAGGAGATGGAGATGATGGTGATGCTGAGGACAATGATGATGATGATGGTGATGACCATGAGGATGATACTGATGCTGGTGATGATGATGCTGCTGCTGCTGCTGATGATGATACATCTACTGTAGGTGCCACATCTGTAAGTGAGAGGAGGACAAAGAAAGCACGAGACCCAGGTGCCTCCACATCCACTCCGTCAGCAGAGGAGCACATGATCCAAGAAAAGAGTAATACTTAGTTGTTTATGTTCATTAAATCATATGTATTTGAATCTTGTATCACATTAATGTAATGAATGTTTATATTGAATGTTAATGTTTCTATTTTGATTATTAACTAATGATTGGTGTGTTACATGTCTAAATCAAGCAGATCCAAATTTCTAGAGGGATGAATATGATGTTGCTCCCCTCCAACAGATCAAGACTCAGCTTATGATGATTCTTGATCTGCAGGGAATAGTTAGGAGATCGGTGATGTACAATCTTGAAGAAGGAAAGATAATTCACAATCTCACTGACGAGCAAATTGTAGAAATGTTCAGGCTAAATCCCGATGAGATTGTCAAGGATGCTCCAACAGTCCATGTGGAAAGTGACGACGAGCTCAACGAAGTTGATTAGATCGAGATTGAAGATGTCACTGACCAGCATTTTCCAGAGTACACTGACATTGAGGGTAATGTCATTCCTAATCTGGGAGACAATCTTGTCACTAAAACCTTTAAGACTCTAGATAAAATAGAACAAGAGTCTGAAAAGACTAAAGATAAGGCCCAAGCCTCGGAAGCTAAAGTCAATATCAGAAAGGTTGAGTGGGCTACATGCTTTGAAGAAATAAGAGCCCAACACAGTGCTTCAAAGTTGACTGTCTACACCAAGCTGTATAAAGTGAAGAAAAATCACAAGGTGTCGGATAAAATCATCACGTGGGCATATTTCAAAGATCTCAATATTTATGCAGTTAAACATGAGAAAGGGATCGAGTATTTCAGGTTCCCTCATGACCTGAAGTCTCTTCCTGGATTTGAGCTTAACCAATTAGCGAAGCTGAAATTGCTATACGCTGATCCACGCAAAAAGTCTGGCTGGTTTGAAGAAGCTCTATAGAAAGAGTACCACACCAGATGGGTCAACATCAAACCTCAACAACCAACGAGGTATATCAGACGGTCTGAGGTTGATGCCATAACTGGAAAACGAAAAATAGTGTTGAAGTGGTTTCCTCCGTGCACCATGTCTAAGATCCCACTACGGGAACTGCCACATGACTTCACTCCACACTTCAAATGGTGGTACTATGATTGGAGGACAGGAGAGGCAGTCATAGTTTTGAACAAGAATGGTGTAATGGAAACCATCAGGGTGTTTGACCCAATGTGGCTTACAAACTTGTCTGCAGATGATGTCTACACATTATACAGGTGGCCACTGTTCTATGACTCTCAAGATATTGTACAAGCTCTACAATTTCAGAACATAATACGACTCTGCTTTACTTTTGAGATACACGCAAGAGTCACAAGAGAAGAGAAGTGCAAGAAGTATGAGGAGGTTATGAAGATGGTAAGACATTAGATGAAACTAGGTTCAAGGGGGAGTTTGTAGATACATGTGTCCCTAGTTTCGAAACTTAATGTAATATGTCTTTAGTGTCTTACACTTATATAACAATTGGGTACTTAATGAAATGTAAATGTTTGGTTGTGTTTATAATGTTTAATATATCATTAATGAGTTGTTTAACGCATATTGAATTGATTATATAGAATTGTGGTTGTTTGAACTAATATAAAAAATGTAATGACAATTAATACATTAAAACTTAGTAATATGGAGTTATCATGCAAATGGCTCATGCTAATGGACCATACGCATGAACAACTTTATGCGAATGACTCAGTCGCACGACTGAACCAGGGGACTGGATCAGTCGTATGATTGTAACATAAGATTGGCACAGTCGCACGACTGAACACTCAGTCGTGCGAATGGATCAACCGCATGGCTCAATCGCACAACTGAACCATGCTAATGGTTCAGTCGCCCGAATGAGCAACCCTAACCTATAAATACCACCTAATTCATGGAAAAATGTAAGCATTGAATACACTTCGACTCCAGACATACCCTAGCCATCTAGAGACCTCTAAGAACCTACTCCAAGTTCATAGATCGCAGTAGATCGATTCCTAATCGTTCTTAACGTTTAGATTCAATACATAATTGTTTCTACGTGTGTTATCACTGATTGGATTGCCAATCAAATAGGATTCCGCACTATTTGATTTGGTATACACGTTAATTAGTTAGTATTTCGTTCGATACACGATCCTAACAGAAGAATTTTCTAAGGCTTGAGAAGAAGGTAGAGTTGGTGGTGATAATGAAGATGATCCAGTCAATGTGGTCCAACCTAGGGGGACTGTTGAAAATCAGGAATAGGTTGGACTCACCTTAGATTAGTGTTTATATTATGTTTATGTTTAAACTATAGTATCGCTTATAGTCAGTAGGACAATATCACCCGAAGAAACTGGAAATGGGCCTGACAATTTTGGTGTCCAGCGAACTGTTAGCGACACTATGAAGCCTATACACAGAATTGTTTCTATCATTTTAGGTTAATCTTGGAAAAAAGCCTAATACGAAAATATCATTTTAGAAAGTTTACTCGTGGCTGGAATTCGATTGAAATCATATTGAGCCTTTGTTATTGGTTTGTGTTTGCTTTGTTTTGATTACTATTGAACACAAATGCTTATAAATTATCATTTCATTATGATGTTGAGTGTTTGTTTGTGATATTGAACCATTTTATCAATTAATAGTATTGTTCATCGACCCATTTGAACCAACAAGGTGTTTTTGTCACCTTCCTGGAGAAACCAAGTGAGAGCTACAATCAAGGAAGCCAATTCCTACAGACAAGCTCTTAATAAGAATTTGTGTCTGCTAATGAAAGGACATGCAACTTTCTTTTCACCGTTAATGACCTGGAATGCATTCTTTCATATGATATGGAATACATGGAGATAGTTAAATAAATGGCTCTTCTCACTCAGAGATCCAAAAAGTTTTACAAGAGGACAAGGAGGAATTTTCCTAGCAATGCAACAAGTGAATAGTTTGGCCTGGACAAAAGCAAAGTGAAGTGGTACAACTTTAACCAAATGGGATACTTTTCTAGAAATTTCATGTCACCAAGAACAAATGGTGTCCAAGCACAAACTTGACCAAACTACACTGATCAAGTCACCCAGAATGAGAAGCCAAAGCAACAAGTTGTAATTGTTGTTGAAGAATGAGACTTTGACTTGAGCTTTCAAGTAGACGATGCATCTCCAAACCAAGCACTGATGGCAAACCGTGATGAGGCCAAGGTACTAGAACATCTTTGTACATCTACATTTATTGCTAAACTTAACCGATATAGGGTTTATAACTTAAAGATGAGATCTGATCTTGTAAGGCCCCATTCTAGGTATTTACATTAATTTTAATAAAACATAGCAGCGGAAACATTAAAACAAATATATCACTTCATTATAAATCCTTTAAAAAATAATACAACATTCATTACAAAATATCATTTGTTCGCATTATAAAGAACCAGGTAGCCGCCTCGTGCCATCCTCAGCAACAATTACATGCCAACTGGAAACACATAAAAGTTAGTGTTGCTGAATGAGTTTTACTTTTAAAATAAATTACTTTAGTTTCTTTCAAAACCATTCTATACTTTCATACATGATCACACATCATACGTACACGTAGATAATAACATTATTATCTTCTTTTACTGTTCATCACTTTCTTTCTTTACTTCTTTTAGGATCAGTGTCATCAGCTATACCCCAAACGTATGCACAAAGCGGGTACTAGGTCGAAGATAATAAATAACTTCCATAACGCACATAGCCTTGCACCAGCACCGGGGCAAACGATAAAGATCCCAACTTTATACTACACCCCAAACATATGCACAAAGCGGGTACTGGGCCAAAGATCATATATGACTTCCATAATGCACATAGCCTGGCACCAACACTGGGGTGAGTATCCACTGTAATCCATGTACAATACAAATAGTCAGTGACAAAGACTAGACCCTTGTGTGTATCCTTATGGGTTAGCTAAACTACACACAATTAGGCGCATGGGCACTATGCAGATGCATGGCCTTTCAGGCGAATAGGGAACAATTAGGCGCATTGGCACTATTGGGGCGCATGGGCAACACTTAACCATTCCGGTCACATTCTAGGCGCATGGGCACTATGTAGGCGCATGAGTGCCTAGGCATTGGAAATCCTTGGCGCATGGATACTTAGTCAATTTCATCATATTTCTAGCGCATGGCAACTGTTTCGGCGCTTGAGGTTTGGGCGCATATTAACACTTAGGCAGTTTATACCGGTGGGCGTATGGGCCACTATTTAGGAGCATGTGCAGACTATATCACACTTAAACAACATATTTCAGTCCCCAATCATCAACTATCATGTTCTAACCTTAAATCTTACATTGTCAGCCTTAAAAACACAATCATAACAACAACATAAACATAAGCACACCCAAAATCACACCCCACCCGCAAACATACACACATAGCATACGGGTGCAATAGCCATTTTTTAAAAACATTCACTCATGTGTTTCCAGCCCCAAATCATTTTAGAACAAGTAAAAAGGGGGGTTCTAGAACTCACCGTATGCAACTTTCGGGTAGGCTGTTCACACTTGAATACAAATTGAGTTCAACCGCCTAGAAACCCACCAAAAACACATACACCCGAACACAAAAACACACATAAGCATACAACCAAGGCTAAGGAAAGTTAAGAACATCACAATCTATGAATTCATACCTTGAATTCGATCTTTTTCTTCTCCTCTTCAAACACCTGAGAGTTTCTGCTCTTTCTCTCTCTAAAACCTAATTGCTCAAAAGGTGAAAAGTGGCATGGAATGGGCGGCCATGCTACTTTTGTACAAATAAATAATTAATCTCTTACCTTTTACATATTTAACCTCTCAACTCGGGTTAAATATAATTTCTTTCTTTTTCTTCAGTTTTATTCCTTCTTTCTTTCAATGAAAAATAACCACGTGTTACAAGTCCACCCCTTTTATATAGGTTTCATCACCAAAACCTTTTATTCCTGAAACAAATATGGGTAATGTTGTCTCATCTCCTCTTTAGTCTCCCATGTAGACTCAGATCCCTTCCTGTGCTTCCACTATACACGCACCAGAGGAATTGCTTTATTCATTAACCTCTTCTCCTTACGATCAATGATCGCCACTGGTTGTTCCACATAATTGAGCCGTTCATCTACCTCGATATCCTCAAGTGCTACAACCATATCCTCGTAAGCCCAACACTTCCACAGATAAGATACATGGAATGTCAGATGAATTCCACTAAACACATCTGGTAGCTCAATTTATAAGCCACCTCTCCTACTCGAGCAATGATTCGGAAAGGCCCAATGTACCTTGGGCTCAACTGCTCCGCTTTCTTAATTGAATGATACCTTTACAGGGTGAGACTTTCAACATAACTTTGTCACCCACTTGGAATTCAATCGGTTTGCCTCGTTTATTGGCATACGACTTTTTCCAGTCTCTAGATGCCTTCATGAAGGCTTTGATCCTTTCGAGCTTCTCGGTCGTACCCTCGATCACCTCTATATTCCCCAACTCTTTCTAACCAATATCACCCCAAACACGGGTGTTCTGCATTTCCCACTATATAGCACCTCATAAGGGGGCATACCAATGTTGGCATGATAACTATTGTTATATGAGAACCCAGTTAACGGTATGTGGTCATCCCAATTTCCTCCAAAATCAATGATGCATGCCCGAAGCATATCTTCTAGCATCTGAATTGTCCTCCTCGATTGACCATTCGTCTAAGGATGATAAGCCGTGCTAATATGTAACCTCGTCCCTATCGCATCATGGAATTTCTTCCAAAATTTAGATGTAAACCGGGTGTCACGATCAGACACAATAGACACCGGCACACCATGACGAGTCACAATATCCTTGATGAACAAATTTGTTAACCTCCAGGATGAATATGTCTTGCAAATCAGTAAGAAGTGAGCACTCTTCGTTAGACGATCCACTATCAACCATATAGCATCATACCCTCGCGCGGTACGCGATAGTTACTATCACCCATATAGTATCATACCCTCGCGCGGTAAGTGATAGTTTCGTAATAAAATCCATAGTGATATGCTCCCACTTCCACTCCGGAATTTCCAAAGGTTGGATCTTTCAATACGACTTTTGGTGCTCAGCCTTCACTTCTAAACAAGTAAGGCGTTTACTCACATACTCTGCTACATCACGGTTCATACCCGACCACCAATAATCTCTCTTCATATCTTGATATATTTTTGTGGCACTGAGATGGATAGAAAATTAGGTCTTATGAGCTTCATCAATAATCTTCCCACATATATCCCCAAAACGAGGAATCCATATTCGTCCAAATCTGATTCTAACAACGAGTGTGTTTTCACCCAACTCCGCGACTAGACCTCTCATTCTTTTAGAGCTATGATGATATTCCTTTAATACCTCATCCTAAGACTCTTTAACTTGTCCATCACATCAGAGGTCATGACCAACCGGTAAGCCTTCACCCGAATCGGCTTGGCTTTGCCCGGATGGTAATGGATCTCACAATCATTATCATTTATATGCTTTAACCATCTCCTCTGTCTCATGTTCAAGTTTTTCTGCTCAAAGAAGTACTTCAAGCTCTAGTGGTAAGTGAATAGGGTGCACTTCGTTTCATATAGGTGGTGACTCCATATCTTTAATGCAAAGACCACGACTGCTAGCTCCATGTCATGAGTAGGATAATTGACCTCGTGAACTTTCAACTGTCGGGATGCATAGGCTATAACCTTTCCTCTCTACATCAACACACATACTAACCCTGATTAAGAAGCATCTGAATAAACCACCAAATCCTCACTCCCTTCGGGTAATGACAAGACTGGAGCTTGAGTTAACCTTGCTTTTAACTCCTCAAAAGCCTTCTCCTGATCTTGACCCCACACAGACTTTACATCCTTACGGGTCAACTTAGTAAGTGAAGAAGCTATCTTAGAGAAGTCTTGAATGAATCTTCGACAATAGACTGCCAAACCCAAGAATCTACAATTCAAATTTATGTCAAGCATAGTAACTCAAGGGAATAACTCAAGGGAGTCTTCCATTGCATCACCACCTCTACCTTTGCTAGGTCCACCATAATACCCCTGGGATTCACTACATGACCCAAAAACTAAACTTTGCGTAACCAGAATGCGCACTTGGACAACTTAGCATATAACGTCTCCCTTCTCAACATCTCCTAACACTTCATGAATGTGGTCAGCATGCTCTTTCTCTCTCTTCGAATAAATCAGGATATCATCAATAAACACGATCATTGATTTATCCATCATTGGCTAACACACTTGATTCATCAAGTCCATACAAGCAGTTGGCGTGTTGGTCAATCCAAATATCATAACAAGAAACTCGTAATGTCCATAGTGCATGCGAAAAGCTGTTTTAGGAATATCTTACTCCTTCACCTTCAGCTGATGATAACAAGATCGAAGATCTATCCTCGAGAATTGGAGTTGAAAACAAGTCATCAATCCTCGGTAATGGATACTGATTCTTCACTATTAACTTGATCAACTCCTGGTAGTCAATACACATCCTCATACTACCGTCTTTCTTCTTCACAAACAAGATCGGAGCACCCCAAGGAGAGATACTCGATCGAATGAACTCCTTATCAAGTAGCTCTTGCAATTGTTCCATCAACTCCTTCATCTCAGTTGGAGACAACTGATACGACACCTTAGCAACAGGTTGGACACCTGGTACCAAGTCAATCTGGAACACGATCTCGCGGTCAAGTGGCACTCCTGGTAAGTCTTCGGGAAATACATCTTGAAAGTCACACACCACCAGTACATCAGACAGTTGTGGTGTTAATGTATCCACATCCTTTATGTTGGCCAAGTAGGCACTACATCCATGCCTCATGGAATGTCTTGCCACTGCCATTGAAATTAGTTTCAGGATCGTCACAACCCGATCACCTTAAACCGTCACCAAACTCCCATTAGGCCCTGGCAATCAAATTATTTTCTTGCAACACAAGATGTTCGCCTCGTAGTCCGCTAACAAATCCATTCCTAGGACTACATCGAACCCGCCTAAGGTCATCACGAATGGTCTAAGAGGAAACTTGTGACCTTCTAATTCTACGTCACAACCTTCAACCATTTCAGAGATCCTAGTAGACTTACCTATGGTAGTTTCTACATCAAAGGGCTTTTCTATACTCCTACTACTAAGAGGCAATTTAAGACAGAAAACAGTAGAAATAAAACTTTTACTAGCACAAGAATCGAATAACACAAAAGATAAAGTTTGGTTTACTAGAAACGTACCATAATCGAATAACACATAAATAAAACTTTTACTAGCACCAGAATCGTGACAGAGGCGTCACCTAATCCGGCACTAGCTGTGCCATCTCATTAAACTTGGTGGTGTACTATTGATGGGTCATTGTTCCGCCTCTACCTGTGGGAACTCTCTTTCCACCTTGTTCATCTCTTATTAAGGACAAAAATCCTCAATCACCAGCTTCTTCAACTCTGGACACTTTATTCTTCTAATTGCCTGACTACCCTCAGCTTGGACAATATTGTCCCACCAACATAGAGCCGAGTCCATAAACGAGTGGGCAGCGAACTTCACCTTCTAGTCTTCCCGGCACTCACTGATATCCAGCACAACCTCCATTTCTCTCACCCATTGGTGAGCAGCAACAACAATGTCATTACTATCAAAGGTATGGGTATTGCATCTTTGAAATGCCCTATAGTTACAGTCTCGTGCCGCCTCCGACGCAGACTCTTCTTCCTATTTTTCTTCACCGGAGAAGACCGTCTCAGTTTCCGGTCGCTGCCGTCCTCCCGAGGACCTGTTCCTCTACCTTCTTTCTCCTTCCCGCATAACCTTAGTCACTTCGGTCAGCACATATGGTAGGATCATCTACATGACCTGATGTACTTCCTCAACAACGGTCTCCTTCACTGAGGATCTTAAGTTAGCACTCTAGTACCCAGCCTCTAGTTGAGGGGTCTCGGGTTCTTCATGAACCACCTCTTCAGCTCCAGGGCTTCCTCTCGTGACCCGTGGTTCAGCACCACGTCCACCACGACCTCCACCACGTGAAGCCTTTAACGATCTTCCACCAGTCATCCTCTGACATGCTATAAGATTCAAATACTAATACGGTCACTCAAGGGAATAAATCAATTTATGTCAAGCATAGTAAGTCACAAATTACAGTGGCCAGTTGCGAGTACTCACTTACTTAACTCTTCATACCCCAATGAAACAAAGACGTGAGTGGTGGTATATAAAAGGAGAGGGCAACCCTTACCCTCTCCCCACACCAATATTTCAGCCAAAAGAAAGAGGAGAAGAGAGAAAAAAGAGAAAAAGGGAGAAAAAGTTGGTTCGGGTTGGTTCGAGTGAGCCAAAATCGACGAGAAGCGAGTCAAACCAAAGCTCTACTTCTTGGTGTGGTTTGTGTGAGTTCTAAGACCCCACTTTTACTTGTTTTTAAATGGTTTTGGGGCTGGAAAGCATAGGAAACCCATTTTTGTATGTGTATGTGTTTGACCTATTTGGGTGTGTTGCGTGTGATGCGTTTAGAGTTTGTTTCCGGGCTTGTGTGTGCTTGAATGGTGTTGTGGTATGTATCCCTAAGGTTTAGGATAGTCGATTTGGGCTTAGAATGGGTTTAGATGAGTTTGGAAGTCGAAAAGGGTAGTTTGCGTTCGGCTGGAACTGCTTTCTGCATCAGCTAGGGCTAGGCGACCGACTAGAGACTGAATGGAGGCCATACGGCCGAATAGGGTGCGATTGGGGTCTATTCACATGATTAAGGGTCCATTCGCACGATTGAAAGGCCAGTCGCATGGAGGTCATGCGATTGAAGGTCCAGTCGAATAAGTGCTCATCCGCATTAGTCCCATTCGCATGAGGTCCATCCGCATTAGTCCATTCGCATGATTGGGTGTTCATTTGCATGAGTGTTCATCCGCATTGGTTCATTTGCATGATGTTTAGTCGCATAGAGGCCATGCGACTGAAGGGTGGCCATACGCCTGAATAGGGATATGCACCCGAGGAAGGTGTAGTTTGACTTCTGACTTTCGGGGAAAAGTGCAGATGTAAGTTTTGACATAACGGTTCCCAAAAGAGCATGTAAGATGCCGATTGAGGCCTTAGAGTGCACGTAGTGCTTGATGATGATGATGTTGCATGTTTATGCATGATATGTATGTATGATGTTGCCCTGTATGATGATGATGACTGTGTATGCTATGTTCCTTATTGTGATGCATGTTTATCTTTCATATGGCTTAACGTGTTATGTTAATGAATGAACCGAATGTATTATGTAATGTAAAGCGAAAGATAATGAATGAGGAACATGATGAATGAATGCATGCATTAATGAACAAAAGAATGTAAGAAGACCTGCAAGCAAATGTATGGAGGTGCACACCCGATGTAGGTGTTAGCTCAATGGTGTGCGGGTTAGCTACCCCGTAGGATGCAAGCCCCCAACTTTTGATAGTAACGACACTGCTGTTGCTGCTCACCAGTGGGTGAGTGAAATGGAGGCTGTTCTTGATATCAGCGAATGTCGTGAAGATCAAAAGGTGAAGTTCGCTACCCACTCTTTTGTGGACTCTACTCTGTGCTGGTGGGACAACATTTTCCAAGCCGAGGGTAGCAGGGCCATCGGGAGGATGAGATGGTCTAAGCTAAAAAAGTTGGTGATTGAGGAGTTTTGTCCTCATCGGGAAATGGACAAGGTCGAAAGGGAGTTCTTGCAACTGGAGGCGGGAACTATGGCGCACGAGCAGTACACAACGAAATTCAACGAGATGGCACGTCTGGTGCCGGATCAAATAACACCTTTGTCACAGAAGATTAGAAGATATATTCAGGGTTTGCCAGCGGATATTCGTAGGCACATGATCGCCGCTCGACCGAGCACGTTTAGGTCAGCGGTGGATTTATCAGGGAGATTGTATGATGAGTGGGCTATGGTGGTGGTGGCTGAAGTTAGTCGAAAGGGTGGAGGTGATAGAAACTTGAATGGGAAGAGGTTTGGTCGGGGTGAGCGCCAGGGCATTCACCATGACATAGGAGGAAGGTAGGACGGACCCTAATGTTGTGTCCGGTCATTTCTAGTGAACCAAACTTTAGCTTTTGTGTTATTTGATTCGGGTGTGAGTAATAGTTTTATTTCTACTACTTTCTATGCTAAGCTGCATGTTAGTAGTAGACGTGTTGATGCTTCCTTTGATGTAAAAACTGCCATAGGTAAGTCTACCAGGATTTCTGAAATGATAGAGAACTGTGATGTGGAACTTGAGGGTCATAAGTTTCCTGTTAGACCGTTTGTGATGACCTTAGGTAGGTTTGACTCGGTACTTGGGATGGATTGACTGGCAGACTTCGAGGCGAACATTGTATGTCGCAATAAGATGATTCGTTTGACAGTGCCTGACGGGAGTTTGGTAACGATTTATGGGGATTCAGTCATGACGATTCCGAAGGTGAATTCGATGGCGGTGGCGGAAAGTGTATGAGGCGTGGATGTAGTGCCTACTTGGCCGATGTAAAGGGTGTGGATACACCAACACCAAAACTATCCGATGTGCCGGTTGTGTGCGACTTTCCAGACGTATTCGCAAAATACTTACCAGGAGTGCCACCTGACCGCGAGATCGAGTTCCAGATTGACTTGATATTGGGTGCCCAACCTGTTGCCAAGGCACCGTATCGTTTGGCTTCGACGGAGATGAAAGTATTGATGGAGCAGTTACAAGAGCTACTTGATAAGGGGTTCATTAGACCTAGTATCTCTCCTTGGGGTGCTCTGGTCCTGTTTGTAAAGAAGAAAGACGGTAGCATGAGGATGTGCATTGACTACCGTGAGCTGAATAATTTGACAGTGAAAAAACGATACCCCTTAGCAAGAATTGATGATTTGTTTGATCAGCTCCAAGGTGCCAGTTGGTTTTCAAGGATAGACCTTTGATCTGTCTGTCATCAGTTGAAGGCGAAGGAGCATGATATCCTTAAAACAGCTTTTCGCACGCGCTATGGTCACTACGAGTTTCTTGTCATGTCTTTTGGTTTTACCAATGCGCCATCTGCTTTTATCGATTTGATGAACCCTGTGTGTCGGCAGATGTTGGATAAATCAGTGATTGTGTTTATTGATGATATCCTAATTTATTCGAAGACCAAGATTGAACATGCCGCTCACATCCGGGAGGTCTGGAGACGTTAAGGAGGGAGAAGTTGTATGCAAAATTCTCCAAGTGCGCATTTTGGTTCTGGTGAATCCCGACGGGATTATGGTGGACCCGGCAAAAGTGGAGGCGGTTATGCAATGGAAGTCACCGAAGACGCCATCCGAGATTCGTAGCTTCTTGGGTTTGGCGGGCTACTATAGAAGATTCATTAAAGACTTTTATAAGATTGCTTCTCCACTGACTAAGTTGACTCAGAATGATGTAAAGTTTGTATGGGCTTAGGCTTAGGAGAAGGCGTTTGAAGAATTGAAGGCGAGATTGACTCAAGCTCCTGTTCTGTCATTACCCGATGGAAGCAAAGATCTGGTGGTTTATTTTGATGCTTCCTACTCGGGGTTAGGGTGTGTGTTAATGCAGAGAGGGAAAGTTATAGCCTATGCATCCCGATAGTTGAAGGTTCATGAGGTCAATTTTCCTACTCATGACCTGGAGCTAGCAGCCGTGGTCTTTGTGTTAAAGATTTGGAGGCACTATCTCTACAGGACGAAGTGCATCATATTCACTGACCACAAAAGCTTGAAGTACTTCTGGCATCCGGGCAAGGCCAACGTGGTGGCTGATACCCTTAGCCGGAAAGAGAGGCCCGAGCCAATTCGGGTGAAATCATATCATTTGATCATGACCTCTGACGTGATGCAGCAAGTGGAAGAGTTTCAAGATGAGGCACTAAAAGAAGATCGTCTTAACTCTGAAAGCATGAGAGGTCTGGTCGCAGAGTTGGGTGAAAACACACTTGGTGTTAGAACCCGTTTCAGTCGTGTGTGGATTCCTCGTTTTGGGGATCTACGGGTGAAGATAATGGATGAAGCTCACAAGACTCGATAATCCATTCATGCAGGTGCCACGAAAATGTACCAAGATATGAAGAAAAATTATGGTGGCTGGGTATAAAGCGCAATCTGGTGGAATATGTGAGTAAGTGCCTTACTTGCTTACAAGTGAAGGCCGAGTATCAAAAGCCGTATGGGAAGATCCAAACTTTGGATATACCAGGATGGTAGTGGGAGCACATCACCATGGATTTCATTATGAACCTGCCGCGTACCCCGAAACGGTATGATGCCATATGGGTGATAGTTGACCGTTTGACGAAGAATGCTCACTTCCTACTGATCCGCGTGACATATTCATCTAAGAGGTTAGCTGATCTGTTCACCCGGGAAATTGTAACTCGTCATGGTGTGCCGGTGTCTATTGTTTCTAATCGCACATAAATGACTTTCATATTCCACATAGCCTAACACCAGCACCGGGGTGAGTATCCACTATAATCCATGTACTATACAACTAGTCAGTCACAAAGACTAGACCCTTGTGTGTAACCTTATGGGTTAGCATGTATTCTATCATTACATTCCTCTATTCATCATCTTCCATTTTACGTTACATAATACTTTATTGTTTCTTTTATAAACATTCAACGTATAGCCATGGAAAATAAATACACAAAACATGGAACATAAACATAACCATACAAAACATCACTATACAAGGCACCATCATACATGACATATCGATCATCATACATGCCATAAGATACCCCATACATCATCAAAGGTCAACTTATTTCACACCTAAGAACATTCCAAGTAAAAGCCTACATTTCACTTCTCCCCCAAAAATTAGAAAAATAATATAAGTCTTTAGGCGCATGGGCACTATGCAGACGCATGGCCTTTTAGGTGCATGGGGAACACTTAGGCGCATGGGCACTATTGGGGCGCATGGGCAACACTTATCCATTTTGGTCACATTCTAGGCGCATGGCGCTATGCAAGCGCATGAGTGCCTAGGCGCATGGGAATCCTAGGCGCATGGATACTTAGTCAATTCAGCCTATTTCTAGGCGCACGGCTATTTCTTGGGCGCATGAGGTTTGGGCACATGGGACTGTAGGATCGGTGAAGGGTATGCTCTTACAACACAACAACATAATGACATGAGTTGCTAAGAAAACTTAACAGATCAAATAGGGAACTCGTTGACCTTTTGTAAAGATGATAAGAACACAAGTAAATTAGAGACAGAACAAGATAGCAAAACACACAAGTAATTGGTTTTCAAAATGTTTTATATTCCTTCTCAAGTTCTATTACAAATGTTATAAAAGCATATCAAAAAGTTACAAGGACTACAGATTCTTATACTACATCCTACAACCAGCCATACTTTGAAGGCCAACTGGATACAATGGACTTGACAACAAACAAAATCAAATGTAGAGTCAGTAGGCAAATTGCCTTTTGACTAGTGACTATAACATGTTATAGCTCACATCCTAATATATTACAAAAAGGATAAAGTACATAAAGTAGAAAGTTATAGACTCAAGACCTCAATGTATAGTTACCAAAAGCATGGACCTTTCACCAACCTATGTAAAGTTGGTGTCTGAACAGAGTTGCAATGGAAAGTGGTTCAGCTTTATGCAAAAGGTACAATAGATAAAGCATGTGTTCAAAAGTCTTTTGAAGAAATTTTTCTTCAAGTGTTGGCTTTGGAAGACTTTGTCTTTGAAGCTTTACAAGACTGCATCATTTGCTTCAGAATATATTGGTCTTGGCGTCGGAAGATTTCACACTTAGTGTATTTTCTTATGGTGGTGTGAAACTTTCGAAGCATTCTACTTCAGTACACTTTGGCTACAATAGATAAAGCATGTGTTCAGGAGAGACTTTGGGTATTAAGGTTGCATCAGCCTTTTCATTTAATCCTAACAAACTCCCCCTAGGCTGATGCTCCAAAACACTTTGAAGACTTTAGATATTTACAGTCCTCATCATGATGATAACCATACCATTCTTCATGAGATGATCAGGATCACTGAAACTCTTAAAGTGTCTTCTCATGTCAAAAAGATCATGCAAAGGCTGATTGAACATGTCTTGCCAAGTGTAGACATTCTCAATACCTTGATCTCTGATGTCATGCCATCTTTTTGGATTTGTAGTGTATGTCCAGAACAAGATGGGTCTTCCTGATGCTAGAGGAGCTACTTGAATTGGAGTTGGTGGAGCATCCTCTATTTGCATATCCTCAGGATGTTCTGACGCATCCTGAGGTTTGGAGATGGATGCTTCTTTCTTCTTCTTTGGCTTTGGTTTGGAAGCCATCCTTTTTTTCCTCTTTGAACCTTTTAACTAAGAAGACTGGTCTGCAGCACGTGATTGATCTTCTTTGTCATTCTCAGTTGGGTTTTACTATCTCACAGGGTCATATTGAGAGGGGATAGAACCTTGTTGTGGATCAGAAGTGGAAGCTTGCGAAGGCTTAACAGGAGATTCAGGTTGTGTTGTCTCAAATGGTTCAACCTTAATCTCTACTTCCTGAGGGACCTGACTTGGTGGGGAGTGTAAGTCAACAAGTTCACTTCTTTGAGTCTTCTTCTTGATCACTTTGATGTGCTCATTCATGATGGACAGAGAAATAGGACAAGTCTCCTTCCGGAGAATCCATACATTGACTGGGTTCTAAGAATGAGAATCTCATGTAGAATCGAATATAGTGATCAAGTCAGAGATTTAATGGTAGAAACAAACAATCAATATACTTTAATGCAAGAATAAACTCATAAATGCTTTGTATATATTAATGAAAGTGATTGATTACCATAAATTCTAGGGTTATAGCAAAAACAATAATAATGCACTTAGAGAATGTTTGATACAAAATAGTCTAATTGGTCTATATTTTCTGTCACCTCATTTACGAGGTTTTCTATTTTATTTAGAGGCCGACAAGATGCCTTTTTACAAAATGTCTAAACTACCCCTGACCTATATATCAGAACTAGTCTAAGTCTTCATCAACATTTCTTCTTGTTCATCTGCATTGGCAAATAAGGATGAGATGGACTTGATCAATGTTTCGTCACTTAGTCTTCCACATTAGTATGTTGGTCATCCATATTGAGTAATGCGGATGAACAAATACTTATGCGTATTTGTCCAGTCATCTGCATTTGGCAAATGCGGATGAACAAAATCTTTTCCACATTAACTTCTGAGTTAATGCGGAAGAACAAATACTTGACAGCATTTGTTCTTTTCCTTCTACATTAACAAATGTGGGAATCCAATAATTGTTTTTCTACTGTAGTATCTTCATCCGCATTGGCACTTGGACTTATTGGAATTCCATCATAACAACCATCAACTCACCACTTGGACTTCAGGGTCCAACATACACCTTCAAGAAACTCATCATCCTCTGCCTATAATCAGACTTCTTCATACCATTTTGGATGATGGCTCTTGAATTTGCAGCCTCTTCCCTTTACTTCCTTTTGGTGATCTTTTTTCTTTGACTATCTAAAGTTCAGGTTGTTTGAGATACTCAAACTCAATGTTGTCAAAGGGTAAGGGAAAGAAGTGCAACAACCAGATAGAGGCACGTGGCACTCAGGTAGTTGATCATGTTGATCCTATCCTTTTCTTTGTCTACCTGAGGTTCTTGTGCAACCACATCGTCTTGTACATGACTTTCTTGAATTTGGGTGATAGTAGGCACGTGCTTGTACTGTCTTTTCTTTCTTCTTTCTTATTTGATTTGAAGAAGTAGCTTTGCATCCTCTGCCTCCTTTCTTTCCTTTGACAATTCCATGTCAGCCAGTTCATTTAATTCATCTAAGGGGAGGGAGATGATATTATCAATGTCATAGTTCCAATTCTGCAACTAGTTAATCCTGACTGCCCTCAACTCATCCTTTTGATTGTTTGGCTTAGGGGCAGCCCTAATAGCAGATTACATGAGTCTTGCAGACCTAGTAAAGGAACTTTCTCCCTTTAGCTTCCTTTTCATCTCTCTCTCCTCCTCCTCAATCTCCTCAGAAGTCATTTTTCTTTTCCCTTTGTCATAGAGAGATCTTTGTGACTCAGGGTGGAGAGAGCTTTGGCCTTCATTGCTTGGTGTAGCTTCTAAGATCCAGCCAGAGAGAGGTTAAGATACACCTTCACCAGCAAGTTTCTCATAAAGGGAATGAACCTCTATAGCAGTTGATGGTTAGATAGGAGTCTCATGTTATACCACTGGGCCTTCAATCAAGGTTTCCCATAGAAGCTAATCTTAGGATCTGCCTCAACATCCAGTTAATCAACTATATTGCTTGATTGCCTTAGTCTACATCTAAAGCTGAACTCTACAGTGATTCTGTCTTGAATTTTTTGAGCTAGTTTGTCAGCTTGTCTGGATTGGCTTTGGTTGACAAGTGGCATGGTGACAAGATCAATACTTTCATAGAAGTTCAAAGTGTGAAAGTTGAAGACTTCTTGCTGCGCTTGAACTCTTTGAACGATAAGGGTTCTTCTGTTTTCATCATGCATCCACCCAATAATGTGATATAAAGTTGGTGGATATGACATTGCCCTTAGTATACCTTCATCAAAAAGACTCTGAATGTAGGAGTCTATGGAGTCCACATCAATGTGAACTTGAGGAAGTTACTGAGCATGCACAATTGCAGGTAAGGATGGTGAGTCCTCAATGCCCATACTCCCTGATGAACTCCTAGGTTCTACAACTGTAATGACTTTGTCCCCCTTTTTGGTAGCATCACCCTCTTGCATAGGTCAGCTAAGAATTAGGTCAATCACACTCACAGATTCTTGTTTTCATGGTTGAGCTCTTCTTAAAGGTCTCCTAGGTAGTTGTTACCTAAGATAAGAATCTCAAGTTGGAGATCATTGACCTTGTTTTAAAAGGTAGTGACCTGAGATTCAAGATGACTAACCTTGGAGACTAAATAGGTGTATGTTTGTGACAGTTTTGCACCTTTAGCCTCAAATTCCCCTCATCTTCATCAGAAAAATCATTGGGGGATAAGATGATTAGACCAAAGTCCTCTCTCTCACCACCAGCTTCAGGTTCTTGGCTATTGGATTTCCTCTGATCACTAACAGCCTTAGTTGAGGTGTAAATGGACTGAGTTGCCATGGTTGAGGTCTGAATGATGTAATCACTTGCAAAAGTGAGAGCCTTTTCCATATGGATATCCTGAATAGGTTTAAAAGACTCCACTTCAGTGATGGCTGATTGATGTGGGCTAGACATAGGAGACTCAAGAGCATTCATCTTTCTTTCAAAAGTGGAAAAGAGGAGAGAGTCATGGTACTCACTAAAACCCAAGTCTTCATCAGTATAGAAGTCAAGGTTAGGAATGGGTTGGTTTAAGTCCCAATGCTAGGGATGGTAGTTGTCCCCTGAAGGTTGTTCACTTGAGTGTTAAGACTCATAGTGAGGGCTTAAAGCAGTTGGGCTTATGAGCTCATCATGCTGAGCATGAGCAACCTCAATATTGATCTTTGAAGTAATAGGAGTGGTTTGCTCCATAGGAGAAGTGGGAGCTCCAGTATCCACTTCCTTCTGTATGGGTGAGTATTAGGGGCCTGCAAAGACTCAATAGTCTGAGTAGGATTTCGTTTGAGTTTTCTTTGGTAGGCGATGGTGATTTGTGGTTGTTATGGTGGTTGATATGTAGAAGGTGTGGGTTGAACACTAGCTGGTACTGCTAGGTTGTACCTTGAGTAATGAGCTCTAATATTTTTGGGACAAGGGCTATTTCTACCCCTGAAGCCAACAGTTGGCTTTCTCAAAATTTTAAAGATGTCGGGCTTCATCTGTCCCAATTTAAGAATATTACCTGTTTGCCTTAACTGTGAGCCTAGTTCACAATTAAGAATGTATTGAACATATCTAGGAAACATGTAGTATTCTAAGTTGTCCAAGTTAGCAAGCAGATTTGTATAAACAAATTGAGAATACCTGAACTTGACTCCTTGAACCATCCCATGCATTATAAAGGATAGATCGTCAAGAATCTAGTCCCACCCTCTATGCTTGTTGGACAAGCTATGGATAACCACATGAAGCAAGTATTTCGACTAGGATAAGACCTTCCATTCCCTGAAGGTCTTTACAGAGAAATCTCCCTCATAGCCCATCCGCTCAAAGGAGTGGCTAAGAACTTCTTTTGGGAAGAACACCTCACCTTCTTCATCATCTAGCTAAAGATGATTGTTGATGATAAGTGATGAGATTCTTTTGGCAAATTGTCTTGGGAAGTTTTAGTGAAAAAGCTTACGAAGCCAAAATGACTTTTGAAGAATTTCCTAAGAGTTTTGAAAAGTTTTTCTTCGAAAGAGCATTAGGAATTGGATGTTTTGTTCAAAAGAACAAAGCTTCCGAGAGTTAATTTGCTTCAGAAGAAAATTGTTCTTGAAAACATATAAGTGCCTAAGAAAGGTTTTAAGCTTCGAAAGATATTCTAGAAACTTCTTCCGAAGGAAAATTACTTAGGCAATTATTTGTTTTGAAGGCATATGTTTCTTCTGAAGGTAAAAGCATATCTTCCGAAGGATAAAAATTTTTCAGATTTCTTAGGAAAGTCTTCCAAAGGTTTTCATCGAGAGAAAACAAGTGCTTATGAAGGTGATAAACTAGACAACTTAGGACACAGAGATTTTAAGAAATAATGTGAATTAGTTTTAAGACAACCCTATTAAAAGTTAATCATCCCAATAGCTTATATAAGATACTTAAATCTCTGTTCATCAAAGGCATTTGTAAGTAGATCAGCATATTGTTCAATTGTGTTAACTTTGACTAGTTTAATTAATCCACTTTCAATGTTATCTCTAATTAAATGATACCTGATATTGATGTGTTTTGTCCTTAAGTGCAGCATAGGATTCTCTATGATCAAGATAGCATAGTTGTTGTCTATGTGAATGAGAGTATCCTTGATATTTAATCCATAGTCACGCATCAGATTTTGAATCCAAAGCACTTGTGCACAACAACTTGTAGCAGCAATGTATTCAGCTTCAACAGTTGATGCAGAGACACATGATTGTTTCTTGCTTTGCCATGAGACAACCCTTCCACCAAGAAACGGACATCCCCCAGATGTAGACTTTGAGTCATGTTGCAACCACCATAATCACTATCTGTATAAGCATACATATTGTAGTCAAAATTCTTAGGATACCAAAGACCAAGTTTAAGGCACCTTTGAGGTATGTTAGAATCCTCTTGACAATGATGAGGTTAGACATCTTGGGGTTGGCTTGATATCTTGCTCAAATACATGTGGCAAACATGATACCAGGCTTGCTAGTTGTAAGATTCATAAGAGACCCAATCATAGCCCTGTAAATGTTTTCATCCACACACTCCCCCTCAAAATCAGGTCCAAGGGAGTGGTTTCTTGTTATGGGTGTCTTAGCAATCTTACAATCAATTATGTTGAATCTTTTGAGTATGTCTTGAACATACTTTGACTGACTAATGAAGATGACATCTTAAACTTGCTTCACATGAATTCCTAGAAAGAAATTGAGTTCCCGCATGGCACTCATATCAAATTTGTCTTTCATCAGCTTTTGAAAGTCTTTGCAAAGCTTTGGATTAGTGGAACCAAAGATAATGTCATCTACATACACTTGAACTAGCATTAAGTCATTTCCCTGTCCTTTGATGAAGAGAGTTCCATCTATAGTACATCTTGTGTATCCATGCTTCAAGAGATACTGTGATAGGGTCTGATACCATTTCCTTGGTGCTTGGTGTAACCCAAAAAGAGCTTGTCAAGCTTCCAGACATAATCAGGATGATCAGGATATGCAAAACCAGGTGGTTATTTGACATACACCTCATCATCAATCACCCCGTATAGAAAAAACACATTTGACATCAAGTTGATAGAACTTGAAGTTCTTGGATGCAGCAAATGCCTAGAATATCCTAACAACTTCTAGTTTTGATACAGGAGCAAAAACTTCAGTGTAGTCAATTCCTTCTTCTTGTGTGTACCCTTGAACAACTAGTCTAGCTTTGTTTTTTATGACAATGCCTCTATCATCTTTCTTGTTCCTAAATACCCATTTGGTTCCAAAGTAGTCTTCCTATAAGGAAGAGGACATTGGTTCCAAACCTTCTCCCTTTTGAATTGAAGTAGCTCCTCTTGCATAGCTTCAACCCAACTTCCATCCTTCACAGCCTCATGAATTTTCTTTGACTCTATCTTGGACAAGAAACAAGAGTGAAGACAAACATTTTCTTCATGGGTTTGTCCTTTTGTTCTTATCCCAGTGTCAAAATTTCCAATGATGTTTGTGGTGGTGTGAAACTTATGGATCCTTAGCTGCGGGATCACAACAAGTTGCTGATAGAGATCTAAATTAGAAAAATTTAAATCTAGCATTGATGCTTCTCCCACCAGATCAGCACACTTATCATGAGAAACTTGATCTAATGAGTGTATGACATTATTGATGTTTTCATCTATATGGTGGTTATCAACATCAAGAATTCTTGATCACTGTCACCACCACCATCATTGTCTTCTGCATTTGAAGTGTCTTTATCTAGTTGTAGAGCATCTATGCTAGAATTTGAAGGCATCTCATATGTATCAGCTGAATTTGTCATTGTGGTGCTGATAAAAACCTCATTTGCAGTAGTAGTTACAATTGGAGCTGAAGATGCGTAACCTGAAGGTCTTCTTAGCTCAAATCTTGGGCCAGGTTCACCTATAGGTAAGATATCTGCAGATCCTGAAACATTCTCACATGATTTGTTAAAACAGTTGGTAACTAAATGAAGATCAAATAGCCAATCAGGACCAGAACCAGCCACACAGGGTGTGTGTACATTGAAAGTCACATTGGCTAACTCCTCAACAATTCTAGTTCTGAGATTGTATACACTATAAGCCTTAGCTTGAGAAAAGTATCCAATTAAGTGTCCATCTGATTTGTCAACAAAATTAGCAATTTGATCTTTGATATTCAAGCTGGTGCAAGGACAACCAAATTACCTGAGAAAACCAATGAAAGGTTTCCTCTAGTGCCAAAGTTCTTAAGAAGTTTTGCCATGAGTCTTAACCACTAAAACTCTGTTTTTCACATAGCAGGCAGTGTTGACTGCCACTTCCCAGAAGGTGATAGGCATCTTTGAGTCAGACAACATGGTTCTTGCAGCTTCAATTAGTGTCATGTTTCTCTTCTCAGCAACACCATTTTGGTGAGGAGTCCTGGGAGCACTGTATTGTCATGTAATACCCTTTTCATCACAAAATGTATCAAGAATTTGGTTCTTGAATTTAGTTCCCTAATCACATCTTATGTTTTTAACCTTGTGATCACATTGATTCTCAATCTTTAAGATGAAATTCTTCTTAATCTCAGGACTCTCATCCTTACTTTTAAAGAAAAAGACTAGAGTAAATCTTGTAATGTCTTTTGTGATCATCAAACAATAAGAGGTCCTTCCCAGACTCATTACACTGGTGGGACCAAAGAGATCCTATGTAACAAGTGAATGGGAGTAGTGATGGAGTTTCTTTTCTTAGGCTTATGAGATACCTTATGTTAGTTCCCTTTTAGGCATGCAACACAATGATCATCACTTGTAAACTCTTTCTTGGGCATTCTAATTACCAAATCATTCTTAATAAGTTTATTCATGTTCTTAAAGTTTACATGGCATTTTTTTTTGCCATAGGAAAGACTCATCACTATTAGCTTTAGATAGGAAGCATGAAACTTCTCCATGAGGAGTTGTTTCTTGCAAATCCATCCTCTATATGTTCCCTTGCGTGGGGGCTCTGAGCAAGTTATGCTCATGAGGAATGACAACCACAGGCTTCAGAACAATGCACTCATGCTTAGTAATGAGCATGTTATGACTCTGATCACAAAATTGGGACACACTCAGAAGAGTGTACCCAAGCTCCTTGACAAAGTTTACCTTTTCAATGCTGAGCTTGCCATTTGTGACCTTGCCCCATCCAGAAATGTAACCACCTTCATTTCCTCCAAAAGCAACTAGCCCTCCATCAATTCTTTCAAAGTTCTGGAGTAGTGACCTATTGCCTGTCATGTGTCGGGAACAACCATTATCAATGATCCAGATATTCTTGTTTTTCTTGAGTTGTTCCTACACAAAGAAAAAGATTAGTTACATTTGGAAACCTAAGGCTTATTGGTCCTGGGCTCATCAAAAGAAGTAGAAGGTAATGTAACGGTGATAAATCCTATAGTTGTGCTTTGAGGATCTTTTGTTGTTATTCATAGAGAACTTTCAGTCACTTGGTCCTTGTTTGACTTCCACACTACCTTTGGAAGTTTGGACTTAACCTTCAACACTTCGAAAGCTTTTGAGACTTCAGAAGTTTTGATGACTGGACCTTCAGAAGATCTTGCAAACACTCCAGCAGCCTTCAGTGCTTCGAAAGTATTATTTTCTTCCGAGACCAAACTTTCTTCCGAGACCAAACTTTCTTCCGAAGGCAATTTTCCACTTTCCTTCTTCTTCATTTTGAAGCTTCTAAAGTAAACAAAATTTCCTTCTGAAGCTGAAATCTTCTTGGAGATCTTCGAAGTCTCTTTCTTGGTCATATGAAGAGTACCTCTTGGATTATGTGGACAATCCTTAGCAAGATGAGATGTACTTTCACACATAACATATTCCACCTTTTCATTCCTAATAGCCTTATTCTGAGAACAAGGATGACTTTGATCACATCCCTTCTCTACCTTTATCTTTGCAGATGCCAATATAGTCCTTTTGAGTTGAGAACTGATCTTGGAGTTGGATGGTCCAGGCTCTATAGTAGTGGTACACAGCATATCACCCTTCTTCTTAGTGCTGAGATGATTTGAACATGAACCAGAGCTCTTGGTGGAAGAGTTTAGGTTGATGCCTTTAGTCTTAACCACTTCAAACCTTGCAGAGATAAAAACTTGTTTCAGCTTAGAGTCAAAAGTTGCCTTGATCTCTTGAGTCCTCGTAGCTTTTCTCTTGCTCTTTCTGACCAAGTTCTTTTTCATAATATTGGTTATCACAGTCTTCTTGCTCTCCTTAGAAGGATAGTGACCCTTCTTAGAATCCTCCTCTTCACTCTTCTTAGAGGAATTCTTCACTATCACTTCTTCATTCTCTTCACTCAAGGGGTCTATGAGAGGAAGCTCATCTTCACAAGTTCCATACCTAGCTGATCTTACAGACAAGATTGTGTGTGGAGGAGCTATCTCACTATATCCCAGTCCTTGCTTATTTTGATAACACACCTTGGCATGCACGGTTGAGGATATCATGTTCTTGAAGGTCTCTTGTTCAAGAACACATTATGCAGGGTTGAGGATATCATGTTCTTAAAGGTCTCTTATTCAAGAACACATTTTGTTGATCACCAGCTCAACCTGGCATTCAGTCAACTTAGTTATGAGATCCTTGATATGAGTCCTATAATTGGTATGCTCATGTTTTAGAACTGAAATTGTTTTCTCCAAGTCCTCTATGTTTAGCTTATAGTCATTTTCAGCCTTTCTAAAATCAGCTTTTAAATTGTTTAGGGACTTAAGATCAAATCTAATCTCTAAGTTGTAGTACCTGTATTCCAATGCCTTGGATTCATCATGGTCAGTCATTAACGCTTTGTTTTGAGATGCATCTTCCACCTGAAAGCTCTAGTCAAAGCCTCCTTCTTCAATAGCAACTATAGCTTGCTACTCTGGCTTCTCATTCTGGGGGGCTTTATCAATGTAGTTTGGTTTGGACTGTGCTGTCAACCATTTGTTCTTGGTGCCTTGCATTCCCTGCGAAAGTGTCCTATCAAGTTACAGTTGTAACATTTGACTTTGCTTTTATCTAGTCCAAAATTTCCACTGGTTGTATTGCTGGGAAACTTCCTTCCTATCTGCTTGTAGAATTTCTTGGCTCTATGAGTGAGAGAGCCATTTGCTAGACTATCTCTAGATACTCCAAATCATCTGGATGGATACAGTCCAGGTCTTCAAGGGTGAAGAGAAAGGTGCCACAACTTTTATCAGAAGACACATATGCTTGAGAAGAGCTTGTCTCTTGGAATGGGCTTCCTTGAGTATAGTTCTCATTGGTGTCTGAGGGAAGGTGATGAAAGCACCCTTTTGTGAGTTGTCAGTGTAGAATAGGAGATGATGTTGGGGTTCTATGCTATTCCGTTCAACCACAAGAAGGGCTGAACCCATTTGATTGCTGGAGTTGCCAGATGAACCTTGCATGTTCATCTTCATCTGGTATCCATTATGAATCCCATAAAACTCTGTCAAGGTGAGAGTCTTCAGGTTCTCAGTTCTCTTGATAACAACATAGTAGTGTTTCCGTTTGCTAGGAAGAGAGGACATGAACTTCCTTATGATATCTCTGTTCTCAAGAGCTACTCCACCATCTACTAGGGTATCCACAATCTCAACATACCTAAAGTATTGTTGAGTCTTGGTCTCACCAGCTTTAAAGGTGAAATTTTCAAACTGCTTCTTCAGGAGATCCTTTTTGTTCTCCTTGGGTTCAGAGGAACCCTCATACATTAGTTTCAATGCATCCCATATCTGTTTAGTTGTTTTACATTTCTTGAAACCTTTCTATACAGAGTTTGGAAGAGCACTCTGAAGGGCTATCATGACCTTTTGATCAATTTCTACTCTCTTTCTATCTTCATCTGAGTAGTCAGCCACAACCTTAGGGATCATACCACCTCCAGTAGCAGAAGACGTGCTTGGTATGTAAGGTCCATTGACAACAGACTCCCATATTCTTGAGTATGGAGACATGATAAAGCCTTCCATTCTTTGGCACCAAGTGTCAAAGTCATCAAGAGTGATTAGTGGGGATTTTGTCATGGTTCCAGTTTCCATATCAGATTTTGAAATAGCTGCCATTTGAGATGTTAAGTATTTTGTATGTGTGAGGGATCTTAAAATGGTGAGATCTTATATAAAGAGCCTAGAAAGCTCTAATACCAATTGCAGGACTGATGAAGGGTATGCACTTACAACACAAAAACACAATGAGGAGAGTTGCTAAGAACAAATCAAATAGGGAACTGGTTGACCTTTTGCAAAGATGCTAAGAACACAAGTAAATAAGATACAAAACAAGATAGCAAAACACACAAGAAATTGGTTTTCAAGAATGTTGTATATTGCTTCTCATGTTCTATTACAAATGTTACAAATGCATATGAGAAAGCTACAAGTACTTGAGACACATATGCTACATCCTACTGCCGGCCATACTTTGAAAGCCACCCGGATACAATTGACTAGACAACAAATATAATTAAATGTAGAGTCAAAAGGCAGATTGCCTTTTGACTAGTGACTATGACATGCCATATCTCACATCCTAATATATTAGAAAAAGGATAAAGTACATAAAGTAGAAAGTTACAGACTCAAGACCTCAATATACAGTTACCAAAATCATGGACCTTTCACCAACTTCTGTAAAGTTGGTGTCTCATCAGAGTTGAAGCGGAAAGGGGTCCAACTTTATGCAAAAGGTACATTAGATAAAGCATGTGTTCAAAAGTCATCAGAAGAAATCTGTCATCAAGAGTTGGCTTCAAAAGACTTTGTCTTTGATGCTGGTGTGAAACTTCCAAAGCATTCTACTTCAGTACACTTGTGCATGCATGCAGGGGAGACTTTAGGTGTTTGGGTTGCATCGGCCTTTTCATTTAATCCTTACATCAACATTTAAGAAGTTTTTTACCGTTGGGTGCATGGGCCACTATTTAGGCGAATAGGAAGACTATATCACACTTAAATAACATAATTTAGTTCCTAATCATCAACTATCATGTTCTAAGCATAAATATTACATTCTCAGCCTTAGAAACACAATCATAACAACAACATAAACATAAACACACCCAAAATCACACCCCACCCACAAACATACACATATAACATACGGGTGCAATACCCATTTTTATAAAAACGTTTACACACGTGTTTCTAGCCCCAAATCAGTTTAAAACAAGTAAAAAGAGGGTTCTATATCTCACCTTATACAACTTTCAGGTCGCCTCTTCACACTCAAATGCAAATTGAGTTCAACTGCCTAGAAACCCACCAAAAACACAACACCCAAACACTCAAACACACATAGGCATTCAACCGATGCTAAGGCCAGTTAAGAACATCACAATCTAAGAATTCTTACCTTGAATTCGATCTTTTTATTCTCCTCATCAAACACCCGAGAAATTCTGCTCTTTCTCTCTATAAAACCCGATTTCTCAAGAGATGAAAAGTGGCATGGCATGGGCGGCCATGCTACTTTTGTACAAATAAATAATTAATTTTGTACCTTTTCCATATTTAACCTCTCAACTTGGGTTAAATAGCATTTATTTCTTTTTCTTCAATTTTATTCCTTCTTTATTGGCATGAAAAATAACCGAGTGTTACAAATCTTGAGTCTTTAAACATCTAAAAAGCTTATTTCAAAAGAGCTAAAAATGATTATAAACTTAGAATAGAAGACTTAGAGAAGATCATTTCCACTTTTAAATCTGAAGAAACCAACTACAAGACTAAGATCAAAGATCTTATCACTAACTTAAATGAATGTCAGGCTGAGCTTGTGATTAGCAAAGGCAAGACAGAAAAATGTCTTGTTGAAGAAGAGTCCTTTAAGAACATAATATCCTCATCCTTGCATGCAAAAGATTGTTATAAGAATAAGGAGGGACTGTGATCTACTAAGATAGCTCCTCTACACATAATATTATCTGTAAGATCTCCAAGGTGTGGAACATGTGAATTTGGGTTTTCCCTCATAGACCCTATCGATGAGGAGGATGAAAAGGTAATAGTGAAAGATGACTATCAGAGGAGTGAAGAAGAGCATCTTAAGAATAGCATCCTAAGTTGGGATGACCAATTCTAGAAGAAAGAACTTGATCAGAAAAGCCAGGAGAAAGTGCAAGAAGTCTCAAGAGATCAAGGACACTTTTAACTCTTTATAGAAACATATGTTTATCTCTTCAAGTGGTTAAGGTTAAAGACTCAAACATGAACTCTAGTACCAATAGTTCTAATTCTTATCCAAATCTTTCTAGCAACATGAAAAAGACTAATTAGTTATGTACCACTACTACGCAACCTGAACCATCAAGCTCTTAAGCATGTTCTTTTCCTAAATGAATTGCTACATTATCAACAAGTATGAAGATGGAGAAGGAAAGTGATCAAGATTAGTCATCTTCTCAAATGAAGATTCTCAGAAGGAAGTAGATGGACTGTGTTATGTGTCACAGTAGTTTTCATTTAGTTTAGGATTGTCTCTCCAATCTAAAAAGTACTATCCAAATGAACTAGAAAGCAACTTCGGAGAAGATCAAGAAGAAGAAAGCTTCGTAAGGAAAATCTTTTCCTTTCGGAAGCCCCGAAATAAAGACCAAGACAAGTGAAAACTTGCCTTTTGAAGAAAAACTAGTCTTGGAAGAAAGGAATACTTCCAAAGTCTAGTCTCCAGAACTTCCTAAGTTTTCACAATTTCCAAAGTGTTGAGGGTCAAGTCTATGCTTCCAAAGGTGGTTTGGAAGACAATGAAAAACCATATTATTGAAAGTTCTTCATCAACATCAACAAATGACCCTCAAAACTTCACAATTGGATCAAAACTGTTGCATTGTCTTCAACTTCTTTTGACAAGCTCAAGACCAACAAGGTTTGGGTTTTCAAATGTAACTAACTATATCCTTTGTGCAGGAACAATTAAAGATTAATAGGAATGTATGGATCATTAACAGTGGTTGTTCTAGGCACATGACGATCAATGGCTCTTTAATTCAAAATTTTGAGAGGATTGATAGAGGGCCAGTTGCTTTTGGTGGAGTTGCTGGAGGTTATATTTCTGGAAGTGGTAGTGTCAAAAATGGTAAGATCAAAATTAAGAAGGTAAACTTTGTTAAGGAGGTTGGATACAATCTTCTGGTTCTATGTCATTTTTGTGACTACGGACTGCAAGACCATTTAAGGGATGGTCAATACAATCAGTCACACAATAAGGATACAATCTTCTCATTGTATGTTAATTTCTTCTTAAGGTTTCTTTTACAAGTGTTACAAAGCAAATAGAAAGATACAAATAACCTGAGATACTTTATACTATATCCTACAACCGGCCATACTTTGAAGTCTAAATAGAAACATTAATCTATATAACAAGATCAATGTAGAGTCAAAAGGTAGATTTTGTTGGACTCTAAAAGGATCATACCTGTTAATTCAAGTGGTGGGTTGATGGTTGTTCTGCTGGAAATCCCACAAGTCCAAGTATTAATGAGGATGAAGAATCTACAAATAAGACAAGTGCGGCTAACCGCATTTGTATATTCGGAAGACATAGAACAAATGTTGACAAGTGTTTGTTCTTCCGCATTAACAAATGCGGATAGCCGGAAACAAATTCCGACAAGTATTTGTACATCCGCATTAACTAATATGGATGCCCGACAACAAATGCGCATAAGTGTTTGTTCATCCACATTTGTCAATGTTGATGACCAAACACTAATGCTGAAGACAAAGAAGAAATGCGGATCAAGATCAACACATAAGTATTAGTCAATGCGAATGAACAAATGAAATGCAGATAAAGACTTACACTAGTTCTTTGATGTATAGGTCAGGGGTAGTTTAGTCATTTTGTGAAAGGCATCTTGTCAACCAATAAATAGAATAGAAAACCTCGTATGTGAGGTGATTGTAGATAGACATTATAGACAATCAAAATATTTTGTTTAGTCTTATGTTCCCAAGGTGTATTGTTACTGTTTAATGCTCAAACCCTTGCATTCATTGTAACTGATCACCTTCATTAATACAAAGTGCATTTATGAGTATTTCTTGCATTCAATGTTTCTTAATTGTTTGATTCAGCTATACAATCATTAACTCAATCATCATATTCGGTCATTGTGAGAATATCAATCTCACACCCAGTCAATTGGTATTAGAGCTTTGGTTCTCGATTCTTTTTTAGATCTACCTAGATCTGAACAGAACTTGATTGATGTGGTTATTGAGTTACTAATAGAGTGTTCGAGTACCTCTACTTAGTAAACATCATAAATCTCTTCAATGGTCATTGTTCATCTATACTCATCTTCCAGAACAAAGCCATGAACAGTTGTTACAATAGAAACATATAAACATTAGCAAATCTGATTATACATAAGCTTGTTCGGACTATTTGGACTAAGTTAAACTTAACAATCAAACTAAGCATTATTCAATATGGTTAAACAACAGTTTATTAAAAATGGATTCACATAGTTTCTCTAAACTTGGTCATATTCCAAAACAACCAATGCTTAAACAAAAATCTAAGTTTAAGCAATGGGAAATCAGATTTAGGAACTATATAATTGGTGTAGATCCAGACTACTGCATTTTCAATATGCAAAGGCCCTCACATTCCACTGACTCTTATCACTAATCAAGTTGTAATATACAAAACCTCAAGAATTCCAATGCAGGATTATATATAGGCCTTTTTCGCTTCTTTTTCTTGTCGTTCTTTTTTTTCTATAATTTTTTTTCATTACTTCCCACTCTCACACTTGATTATGATGATTAAAAAAAGATAAAACTTGATCTTAAATCTTATTCTATACTCACTCAAGCACTGAAAATGAATGTTCTAAAAAGATTAGAAAACTATAGAACTACTAAAGCTGTTTGAGATGCACTGCTGATAATATGTGAAGGCAGTAGTGAAGTTGCTCAAAATAACAAGGACAAGCTTGTTAATCAATATGAAACCTTTCATCACTCCAAGGGGAGTCAATCTCTAAATATCTGCATAGATTTGTTTAGCTGGTAAATGATTTAGAGATCATGGGTGTAACATACAAAATCAAAGAACTAAACAAGAAGATGCTTCACAGTCTTACATAAAGTTTGAAAGAAAATGTTACAATGCTGAAAAAACACTCTTGATCTACAAAGTACGACCTTGGACATCATGATTACCAAGATAGAAGCTATTGAACTTGATGAGAGAAGCAGATTTGTTGGTGGACCTAAAGTTATTGAAGCTTATAAATTTCCAACAGACACCCACTCTGTAGAATATGCTTTCATCACCGAGGATGATGATTTTCTTTCCTCAAAAAATCAAGTGCAATGCAGCGCCACCAACTAATAGGTCTTCAACACCTTCATAACCAACAGGTTTCTCTATAACTTCCTCAACTACTTCTAAAGTGCCAAGATCAAAAGAGCAAAAGGCAATTGACAATGCCTTTGTTGCTAGATTTGAAGCTTACCATGGAGGCAAACTCACTTCTGCTCATCTGATCCAAGAGGACTTGAAAGAAATGGATCCAGATGATGTAGAAGAAATGGATTTGCAGTGGCAAATGGCTATGATTGCAATGAGAGCCAAGTTGTTTTTCAGAAAAGGAAGAAAGCTTAGCCTTAATGAAAACACCAAACTTGGATATGAAAAATCCAAGGTAAAGTGTTTCAAATGTGGCATCACTAGCCACTTCTCTAGAGAATCTAATGCTCCCAAAATAAACAACAACAATCTCCAAAGGAATTCTCAAGATCAGTCATCTTCACAACCAAGCACAAGCTTCCACTCTAACAATCAACAACAATAGTATCATCATCAACAACATCAACAACCTTATTAGAATCAACCACAACTGACTAATAAAGCTCATGGAAGCAGCCAGTCATCTTCAAATGCTCTTATTGTCAGACATGATGGAGTATGTGATTGGAGTCTGTATGCAAATGAAGTGAAGCTTCAATTTCATAATCATGCACTCATAGCTCATATCAATGATGGTCCATCTCCTATCCCATCAGAGGTAAAGTTCAACCTTTGTAGTGATAAATGCATTACTGAACTGCAAGGTTATCAAGAACACAATGATAAAGTGACTCATAAAATAAAATAAGAAATGGTCAAGACAGAGATGCTTAAAAGAGAATTTAAAGGCTTTGAAATCAAAATTAAATCTCTTATCTTTAATATTGAAAAATTCTATGGTGAGATGTACACTATTGCAGTTGAGAATGAATAATTAACAGAAAAGTTAGCTCAATCAAAAGCTGAACAAACACTTACTGAACTGATACTTGAAAAGTTTTAATTATCTTCAGTCAAGCTGCAAGAGATGCTAGACTCACAAAAAGATCCCAAGGATATATCTAGAATTAGGTATAACTCTTGTTCTCCACCTTACAATGATAACTACACTGTCATGCCTGAATATGTTACACTTTAAGAGCTAATTGAACCTAATACTATTGAACCAAAAGCAATAGTAAAACAAGTCACAAATCCTCAAAAACAAACCAAATGTTTACATTAACATAAATGATGAGAAAATTGAATTAGGTCACCCAATTAAAATCAAGGAGTTTTTAGACAAGACAGTGAATGTCATTAAACCATCAAGCCCAATCAAGGCCATTGTCCGCTTTCTGAAGTTTATACCTACAATTTCAAAATGAAAGATGAAAGTTGTGGCTTTAGTGAAACCCTCTACTGAAATCAGTTCTGATTGTGAGAATAAACTCCTAAAAATTAAAGCAAATCAGATAAGGTTTCACTGCCAAAGAAAAACAAGAGTTCACTGATTTCAAAAACTATAATTCAGTGAGACCCCCAATCATCAAAATCAAAACAAGGAGTAGGTTTTTACAACTTCAATAAGGAGCATGTTAATTAGTTTGATCAAGAAGTGAAGAAAGGGTTAAGGAAACAAAAACAACCCAAAAGAGTCAACAAAAGTAGTGTTGTGAAGGAAACTACAAAAAAGGCTGATTTTGATTCTACCCTTAAACCAAAGATTGTGACTGAGTTGAGAACAGGTAAATCAACCAAGTTAGCAAAAAGAAAAATCAGATTCAATAAAGAAACATATGTATTGTGACCTATGTGAAATGTCTAATAAGAAAACAGAATAGTGCTTTTTCAATCAATACTGCTCTATTTGTGACATGAACAGTCACTCCACCAAAAGCTTCTATTCCAATAAATAATGTTTAGTGTGCGATATGAACAATCACAATACATTTGATTAATACTTCAAGGAAAAGGGGTTGAGAATTTCCCAAAACAAACCTATCTCACCAGCATCATCTGTGAAACCCACAGTCAGAAGTCATTTTCATAATAATTAATCTAGAACATCTAGATCAGATAATGACAAGAGTAACATGAATGAATTGAGGAAAAATCAAAGAAACAAATATCACACCATCAAGCAAATATATGATCTTCCCAAACCAAAAATGATATTTGATAATAAAATACGAGTCAGATTTCTTCAAAGAAATAGGGGTCGAAGATTTTGGTATTCCTCTGACTCTTCAGTTGATGTTGATGAGATGAAACAATCAAAATATAATTAGAAATTTCCCACAACACCTCTCTTTAAATCACAGTATAAAGGAAAGTACCAAGAGGTCACCATAATGAATAGGAATGAGAAACCCAAGATCATAATGGCTTGGGTTCCATAATCTAATTAGTTCTTTTGTGATTCTAGGGTCATCCATATGCGTCCAATAGTTTATGGTACATGGACAGTGGATGCCCCCGACACATGAGTGGAGATCGTTCCCTCCTTCATGACTTCATGCATATACAACAAACTATTATGGCATTCGGAGGAAATTCACAAGGTGGAAGAATTACTAGTGAAGGATAAGTGTCAAATGGGATGCTGAGCTTTGATAGAGTGAACTATTGTGAACAACTAAATTTCAATCTTCTAAGCATGCCTTAAATCCATGACAAGAAATATTCAACTCACTTTACCGACACTCATTGCTACATTCTAAAACCATGATTTCAGATTCCTAAAGAATAGGTTGTCCAAAAGACTCCGAGGAATATTAACACCTATGTCTTAAACCTGAGTTCTACTACACCAAAAGAAGAGACATGTAATTTGTTGAAAGCATCATTTGATGAGTCTCACCTTTGGCATAGATGCTTGGTGCACACAAACATTAAAAACTTGAATAGACTAGTCAAAGGAAACCATGTCATTGGTCTTCCCCAAAAAGAATTTCATTTTGTTGATCACTGTTCAGTGTGCCTCAAAGGGAAACAACATAAATCTTCACACAAACCAAAGCTTGTGAACTCAAACAATAATCCATTCAAGCTACTTCATATGGATCTCTTTGGACCAACTCATGTTATGAGTATTGGGAAGAAACAGTATTGTTTGGTGATCATTTGTCATTTTTCAAGATTTGCATGGGTTTTCTTCTTACTTCACAAAATTGAGGCATCCCAAATAATAAAAGACTTTATCACAAGAATTGAAAACAAATTTGATTACAAGGTCAAAACAATAAGAAGAGATAATGGGATCAAGAGTAAAAATGAAGACATGAGTTTCGTTTGTGAAACCAAAGGCATCGCTCATCAATTCAGTGCGACTAGAACTCCTCAACAAAACGGGGTTGTTGAAAGTAGAAATTGAACACTAATTGAAGCAACAAGAACTATGCTCGTTGATGCTCAACTGCCAATTACCTTCTGGGCAGAGGGAGTTAACATATCGTGCTTTGTGTAAAATCAAACTCTAATTATAAAATAAAACAACATGACTCCATATGATCTATTGTTTCACAGAAAACTATTTATTGGTATTTTCAAGTCATTTGGTAGTCCTGTCTCAATATCAAACAACCAAGACTATTTGGGAAACTTTTCATCTAAGTATGATGGAGGATCCTTTATAGGTTATTCTTCTATTTCAAAGGCTTACAAAGTGTTTAATCCTAGAGTAAACATTATGGATGAATCAATAAATGTTCAGTTCAAGGAACATTCATTTCCCAAATCTACAAATAGTCCCGACTGCTTGTTTGTGTTGGGTTTGTTGGACCATTATCAAAGTTGTTTAACCATTTAAACATGAAAAATGCAACGGAATAAAACCTTAATATTATGATTTGTAATCTGAAAATTAAGGCACGTTATATAACATCAACAAACCCAAAAAACATAGGATCAAATATATGTGTATGAACTAGCTATTAAGAAGGAATAACAACCAAAACAACACCATGAAAACTACCTTTTAGGAGCTGCTCAAAACCATGAGATTTGATGAAGATGATGATGTTCTTGAACGACAAAAGCACCAAGTATAGGTGTCCTCAAGTTTCCATACCCACAAGCATCAAGCAAAGCACCTTGTTGTTAGGATTTCTACACCAAAAAATGAACCAAGAAGCTGCTGAAAAACCTCCTTTCTAGCCGTGAGTTTCTTAAAGTTTTTGGAGAGTTTTGTTCTTCTTGGCTTTTGCATTTGAGAGATAGAATGAGGTGGAGTGTGTAACTAGTAAATGAGTTGTGTTCTTAAGATAAACAAATGAACCAACCCCAATGAAAGGGGGCGACCGAATTCTTCTTCAAATTGGGGTTTCCTCCAAACTTTAACAACCATTTATAATTTAACTAGTCACTAGTATAGGGTATGTAATTAACCTTTTAATTATATAACTTATACACACTTTTATTACTTTATTTTATTTAACCAATTTAAATAACATTACAAATAACACCCATGAACAAAATATACCTATAAGTTGTTTTATCTCGTATACAACTTATTTAGAAAACCCATTTTCTAAATTTGTGTAATTATTTAATTGCATGATCATATCATCAATTAAATATTAATTGGTGTTTGCTAAGCTTGTTATTGGCTATAACCCGACTTGGATCATAACATACTAACTACATCACTGTTCTATGTGTCTTGGGCATAAAGAATCCAACAATATCCCACTTGTGTTGATACATATGTACCTAGTTTACGATCTTAATGTAATATGTCTATCATGTCTTAAATGTAAATGAAATATACGAGTTGAATGAAACAAAATATGTGATAATGATCTTAATGTTAAATGTTTCAGTGTATGTTTGAATGTTTATTATTTATTAACGTATATTGAACTAATTATATAGGTTTGTGGTTGTTTGAATAAATCTTAGTAAAGAAATGATTGAGAAACATATTCAAACTTAGTTGTATGAGGTTTTCATGCGAATGGCCCATGCTAATGGACCATACGCATGAACAACTTCATGCTAATGAACCAGTCGCACGACTGAACTAGGAGACTGGATCAGTCGCACGATTGTGACATGAGATTGACTCAGTCACACGACTGAACACTCAAGTCGTGTGAATGGATCAACTGCATGGCTCAATCGCAACACTGAACCATGCTAATGGTTCAGTCTCCCGAATGAGAAACCCCAACCTATAAATACCACATAATTCATGGAAAACCGTAAGAATTAAGAACACTTCAACTACATCCGTACCCTAGCCGTCCAGAGACTTCTAAGAACATGACCCAACTTCATAGATCACACTAGATCGATTCCAAATCATTCTTAACGTTTAGATTCAATCCATAATTGTTTATACGTGCGTTCTCACTGATTGGATCGCCAATCAAATAGAATTCCGCACTATTTGATTTGGTATACACGTTAATTAGTTAGTATTTCATTCCATACACGATCCTAACAAATGGTATTAGAGCTTTGGCTCATGATTTACGTGTGATTTAATCGTTTTTTATACAAAAATGGTGTTTTTTCCCTAAAAACGCAATCCTTTTGTGTCAAATAGTGTCAAGACGTCTCCTGTTCATAAAGTTTAGTTTTCCGGCATACGGTAATTATGGTTAGTGAAAATTTGTGTTTGTGCAACCAAAACACCTTAAAGCTATGA
This sequence comes from Flaveria bidentis, assembly GCA_018326385.1. Taxonomy (NCBI): domain Eukaryota; kingdom Viridiplantae; phylum Streptophyta; class Magnoliopsida; order Asterales; family Asteraceae; genus Flaveria; species Flaveria bidentis. The sequence goes on along the minus strand of BJCM01266339.1, from coordinate 7,301 downwards.
ATTTTCGAAATCCAGCAGCTTCAGTCGCACGATTGACTCAATCGCACGACTGAATACATACGCATCCCTTATACGCACGATTGGACTCATTCGTACCTCCATTTGTACGACTGAGCAGTGTATTCGCATTGTTCAACCGCACTTGTTCATTCGCCCGACTTAGCAATTCGCATTAGTTCAGTCGCACGATTGAACTAACCGCATTGTTCAATAGCACGAATAGACCAATCGCACACCTTCATTCGCACAAATGAAACAGTTTGTTCCAAAGACTAACGTTAATAGCAATGGAGGACCAATACTCAGCATTTACAGCAGGGAGAGATTCACGTATTCAGAATTTACTGCTACTGGATAATGAAGTGGGAAATCACAATAAACCCCCTAGCTAATCACGTTAGACGAATACCCACAATGGAAGCAACGTTTCGAGATCTACTTAAATGGAGTAGATCCCAATCTGTGGGAATCTATAGAGACGGGGTACAACATGCTAGTAGGAGCTGATGGTGTCAAACTTACACCGGGTGGCATGACTGATAGATAAAAAGTCAAATACAATACTAAGAAGAAAGTCTATGCTTTGCTTACACAGCCAATTCCGAAGTATAATTTCCATCAATTTTCTGAGTATACACAAGCAAAGAAATTATAGGATGTATTGGAAAAGAGATATGAGGGAACACATCATTAATGGCTATAAAGGCTAAGGCTTTGAAGAAGGAGTTCGACAACTTCTCTTCGATGGGTAAAGAAAGCCTGGATGATGTTATCAATAGGTTCTACCACTTCATGAGTGAGATGCAGACTCATGGAGTAACAACATCAAGGGAAGACAAAGTGTCAAACTTTGAGGATGGTTTGCCAGAAAAATGGGTTTCTTTTGTCTCCAATCTCAGACAAAATGGTATACTTACAAAGTTAGATATAAATGATTTCAATCTGAAACTGAGAGAAGAAGAGCTGAGGATGAAGTATAGAGCCCAAAAGTCTAACTATGATCAGAATCCAGCACTGTACAACACGACTCCTCAAGCCAAAACATCTGGAGCACCACTTCATACAGCTTTTGTGTCAAGTTCAGCTAGTTCTTTTCAAGCCTCTACTTTAGGGTCGGAAACGTCAGGGTCGTCTGGTAGCTAATACATTGTACCTGAAGCCAATGCAGCAAAACTGAAGACCAAGAATTTCGGAAATATGGCAGTTGAGGTAGCTAAAGAGCACATGGATCTCTTAGTTGTGGTAGTCCACTCTTATGATGGACTAATTGCTCGTAAAATTAGGAACTGCCATCTGGCTGATGAGGATTACGAGCAGGTGGATGAGACAGAGCTGGAACTGATGGACATAATTTGGGCCTTAGCGAGTGCTGTCCGACGATCTAAGAAGTTTGTCAAGAAGACTGGACAGAACTTGGTTGCAACTAAGGACACTACTTTTGGATTCGACAAGACCAAGGTGATCTGTTTCAACTGTGGCGAGAAGGGGCACTTCAAACGTGAGTGCGTGAAGCCTAAGAAGTCCCAGAATGGGAATCCTTTCTCATCCTTTAGTCGTCAAGATAAAAGCCACTAGTAGTCATACTTCATAAAGCAAGGATCCTAAAGCCTTGACTGCTCATGATGAGGAAGGACAGGACAGGAGCTTTCGGTTTGTCTCACCGGGAGAATCCAACATTGCTAGCGTGGAGGATATAGATGACGATTCAGCTAGTGAAGGAGATATTATAGTGGAACTGGCTATGTCCAACACTGAAGAGATTGCACTAGTGGTCAACTACGTGCCTGAAGAAGGAACAACTACAATAATGTCATAATCACCAGCACCAGAAACACCAGACTCTGCACTAATGGCTGATTCATCTGCACCTCCTCAGGTAAGTACTACTCACCAACTTTTCAATAATCATGCTTGTTCAGATTGTAATAAATTAAGGGCAAGCATAGATTTTAAATTTTCAAGGTTATTAGATCATAATGATAGCTTAGTAAGGGACTTGCAATTGTGCACTGAAGCTAATAGAGTACTAAAACAAAATGAGTACAATTACAAAGAAAAGATACACCTTTTAAACAAACAGCTTAGGGAAAAAGAAGTAGTTGCCTTTAACCAAGCTAATGACATTAGGTACTATCTTAACTCCCTAGAAGACACTAAGAAACAAAAGGCAGTTTTAGAGGTAGAAGTTAATTCCTTAAAACAAAAACTGTATAGTTGGACAAGTTCATCCCATATTGTCCAACACTTAGTGAGAGAGCATAAAAATGGGAGGGATTGAGATATAATGTGGTTCTACCACCACCAGAGACCTTCATGAACACTAAAAGTAAACCAATCAATAACCTTCCAATCAAAGATCATATGGTGTCCACTCCTCTTGTAAGTGATCCAGATTCCACATGTAAATTAAATGAATCTGTAACTAAACAAAAGGAGGCCACGTCAAAGGCAAAAGGCAAAATGCCTTGTGTTAATATGGAAAAAGAGTTTGAAAAGGTTAATATAAAGTCTGGTTCAAACACAGTCAAATCTGAACCTAAGAAGACCATTAATGTTAACTAATCACATGCATCATATCAAAGTCTAGGTAAACAAAATGGAAAAGATGTTAAACAAGGTAAAGCAATTAAATTTGTAAAACTAGACTATACATCTAAAAATAGTTTCTCAATCCAAACAGAGTAAGGTCACACGTGTGACATACACTTCTCAACAAAAACAGTTAAATCGTAAAGTTGAAAGCAGATCATGTTACAACTGTGGAGAGTATGGACACATTGTGTCTAATTGTCCTTACTATGAGACACCAAGGAGAAAAGTTGAACTTCAGGACCCAAAACCTAGATCTTTTAAGAGGAACTCAGTGACGCCACCTGGAAGGGCTAGCGAACCTAAAGTTCAATCCATTAGCCAGTCGTCTGTTTATCACAAACAGGCTTTACACAAAGGTGGTTTCTGGAAAGAAAAATCAATCCCTGTGTCTAATAATGAGAACAAAAAGAAATCTGAACTTCCCATAGCCTCGAAAGGTCAATGGGTTGAATTTATGATGTGTGATGCTTCTGGGAAACCCAAGCTAGTAAAGGCTTGGGTCCCTAACCTTAACTATTGTTTTCAATTGAATGTGTAGGGTGTTCGCTATAGTGCTGAAACCAACACGTGGATTGTTGATAGTGAAACATCCAGACACATGACAGGGAACAAGGCTCTCTTATCAAATATTAAACAAATCAAAGGAGGCCATGTTTCATTTGCAAGAAACAATGGTGGGTATATCACAACTCAAGGGGAGGTGGGTAATCAGAAAGTGAAGTTTGACAAGGTAAACTACGTTCAACAACTTCAAAATAACTTGCTTTCTGTTTCCCAAATATGAGATAAAGGTTTTAAAGTAGTATTTGACAACAAGAAGTGCTATGTCCTAAAAAAGGACTACGTGATCCCGGAGGACCAAGTCTTAATGTTTGCGTCAAGATATAATGACTTGTATGTCTTGGATCTATCAAAAGCCTCCACAACGGATAATGAAGTTTAGTGCTTCTTGTCAAAAGCTACTGAGAAGGATTCCATCTCCTTGCATAGGAGAATGGGACACATTAATCCAAGGAAGATGAATCACTTGATCTAGAATGATATAGTGACAGGAGTTAACGTCAAAAACTTCCAACTTCCAAATTTCTGTGTTGCATGCAAGAAGGGCAAACAGACGAAGAAGTCTCATAAGGAAAAGAAAGTTCATTCAATCAAACTTCCTCTTGAGCTTCTTCACATGGATCTGTTTGGTCCAGTCAGTATAAGAAGCATCGCATGCGACTTGTACTGCTATGTAGTTACTGATGACTACTCAAGATTCTCTTGGGTCATGTTTCTGAAATCCAAATGAGAAACTTTTGAGTCATTCAAAGAATTAGTAACTACACTGGAGTCTCTCTACAAGATGAAGGTACGTCAAGTGCGCTCAGACAACGGAACCTAGTTCAAGAACCAATGGATGGAGGATTACTGCAAGGAAAATGGAATTGTGCACCAGTTCACCTCTGCCTACACTCCTCAGATGAATGGCATTGCTGAAAGGAAAACATGCAGCTTGATAGAGACGGCACGGACAATGCTAGCAGACTCGAACCTGCCTATCTAATTCTGGAATGAGGCAGTTGCAAATGCGTGTTACACGTTGAATCAAGTTCTGATAGTTAAACGCCATGGCAAGACATGTTACGAGTTACTACAACGACGTAAACCAAATCTAGAGTATCTCGAGCTGTTTGGCGCACCGTGCACCCTACTGAAGATGACTCAGGAGGGCGAATTCAGCGAGAAGGCTGCTGAAGGTATCTTTCTAGGATACAACATACCGAACAAGAAAGTTTACAACAACTCAATGGGTCAAGTTGAAGTGTGGTGTAACGTTGATGTTCAGAGATACACCACACCACATGCTGGAAAAAGACCCGCATTCTTTTTCGACTATGATGGATTCTTCAAGTCCTTCAACATACCACTCTCCACTTCAGATGAGGAGTTGGCAACCAAGATGATGTATGATGTCTTGAACACACCGACTCTAGATTTAACATCATCCAGTTTACAAGGTAGCTCATCTAACAACTCAGGGGGGCACTTGAAAATAGTGACTCCTCCTTTGATGAAGAAGTTGTGGAGAATGATCCGAACAACCAAGAGGAACAGGTTCCTTCTACCGCAAGTCCACAAGCATCTGATGTTGATGCCTCTGAGCCTTCAGAACCTCATACTCCTACTGCCTCAGCTCCAGAACCTAATGTTCATAATCTTGGCTATGAGGTAGTTGTTCCAACCACTCCTGGATCATGCATAAACGTCTATCATCCTTTGGATAATGTCATTGGAGATGTTAGATCAGAAGTTCATACCAGAAATCAGTTGTATTCAGGTAATTATGCCTCGGTGATGGAAAAGGGATACTTTCACGACGGTGCATATCGTTGCTTTGTGTCTCAGTTTGAGCCAAAGTATGTAAGTGAAGCCCTGAATGATGAGGCATGGGTGAGTGCCATGAAAGAAGAACTTCTTCAGTTCAAGAAGCTAGGTGTGTGGACTCTAGTGGATAGACCTGAAGGTGCTAAGTTCATTGGCACCAAATGGGTATTGAAATGCATGAAAGATGGTCAAGGCGTGATCATCAGAAACAAGGCTCGGCTTGTAGTTCAGGGATTTTGATAAGTCGAGGGAATAGATTACAATGAAGTGTTTGCACCCATGGAAATAATGGAAGCCATCCTCATCTTCCTTTCCAATGCATCATTTATGAAGATTAAAGTTTATCAATTGGATGTGAAGAGTGTATTCCTTCATGGTGAAATCCGATAGACAGTGTACGTCAGACAACTAGAGGGATTTGAGGATCCATATCATCGGGAAAGAGTTTACAAACTCGATAAGGCTTTATATGGACTCCATCAAGGGCCTAGAGCCTGGTATGAGAAACTCTCGACTCACCTTATGAAACACGGCTTTCGCAGAGGTGTAATTGACTGCATGTTGTTTATCAAAGAAACGGATGGAGATTTACTACTCGTCCAAATTTATGCAGATGACATAATCTTCGGTTCCTAGAACGAAGACTTATGTAAAGAGTTTGAAGAAGTAATGAAGGTTGAGTTTGAAATGAGTGCAATGGGAGAGATGAAATTCTTTCTTGGGTTACAGGTGGATCAGACACCAAAGGGAATATTTCTTCATCAGACCAAGTATGTAGGAGATATTCTCAGCCGGTTCAATATGGAGAATGCTTCCGCAGCTGGGACTCCACTTGCTACAAACCACGATGTAGCACCAAACGAGAATCGTGATCTGGTGGATGCTACTATGTACCGAGGAATGATTGGATCTCTCATGTACCTCATTGCCTCATGACCTGATATAATGTATGCGACATGTCTATGTTCAAGATATCAGGCAAAGACAAAGGTTAACCATCTAATATGGGTCAAAAGGATATTATGTTATTTTAAGGGTACACCTACACTTGGGTTGTGGTATCCTCATGACCATGATTTTGAGCTTACAGCGTATAGTGACTCGGATTACGGAGGCTACAAGATGAACTACAAGTCTACATCAGTGGGATGTCAATTCTTTGGGAGAAGATTAGTGACCTCGCAGTGTAAGAAGTAGACCTCGGTTGCTCCGTCAACCTGTGAAGTCGAATATATTGCCGCTACAAGTTGTTGTTCACAAATCATATGGATTCAACAGCAAATGCGGGATTACGATTTGAAATTATCTTCTACTCCTATTTTTGTTGATAACTATGCTGCAATTGCAGTAACTAAAAATCCGGTCCAACATCTTAAGACCAAACACATCGGAATAAAATATCACTTTATACGTGACTATTTTGAAAAGAACCTAATCGATGTGGTTAAAATAAATACTGGTTTTCAACGCGCTGACCTCTATACAAAGGCTTTTGATAAACCACGTTTTGTATACTTGTTAGAGGTCAACGGCGTTAAAAAGAAAGGTGATTTAATTTCTTCAGATGACCATGTGTAGTCCGATGCGTATAGTTTAATTTTCTTTTACATTATTTTATTTTATTTACATTATTCTATGCTTTAAATTAAATTGATGTTATTTCTTTTCCTATTAAAATCCTAACATTGCAAATTGTTTATGACTTCAGAATTTTAGTGGGAGAATAAGTTTAGTTAGTAACATAAAAAAAATAAAAATAAAAATAAAAAAAACGAGGGAGGAGGAAAGGCTAGCCGATAGAAATTAGATCATATATGTGATACCAATTCAACAACTTTAGAAAATGATAGTACACAGGAACAAATCAATTGGGACTTTAAAAGTTTAAATTGAATAACATGCAAAATTCAAAGTATAAGTCTGTGTAGCCTAAGCAATATAAAAGGAAAAATAATAGTAAAACTGGTTACTACTAAGGTAACACAAAGAAAGTAGACCTAGAGCTTGCTAGACCACATATGATATGCCGGTAGATTCAACACAACAGATGATTAGACCTTGTTAGTGATCTCAAGAACAAACTAAGTTGTTCAACTGACTGTGGGTTCCCATCTTATCACTGGTTAACACAATCACTTATTTCCAATAACGGATGACGAGCAAATAAACGCCACAAATGTGTGCGGATGACCATAAAAAGAGCAAAACACGAAAAAAAATGTAAAATAGACGCAATCTAGCTAATAACTAATGTTGTTGGTGCGTAATGTGCGAAAGAAAAAATAAAGATGCTCTAACAAGAAGATAGGTTGTGTGCCTCTCTGCTGTGCGATGGCACTGAC
>BJCM01266336.1:0-14313 GCA_018326385.1 Flaveria bidentis | reverse complement strand
ATAGGACCTCTTGTAAATTATATATACCGGTAAAAGCTAATGAGAAGGACACGATTTCACCCTCTATTACCTTGAATTCTAAGTTCCAACATCAAGCCTGAGCTTATTCTAATATTGGTCCAATGTAGCGTCTTACTCAACCAATAGTGTTGATTTGTAGTCTTCAATTCACTTTTCCTACTAAGTTTTCAATTAGGATTTTCTTTCATTACAAGCCTTGTGTCATTGTTTCCTGATAACCATATGATGGTCATGACTATTGCATGATCAACCAGTTTGAAGCCTTCCATGATCAACATATACACATCATTGATCAAAAGGTCAAACCTGTTTTCAAAGGTGGTATCATTGATCAAAAGGTCAAACCTGTTTTCAGAAGTGGATGACCACCTGCTCATTTGTGTAGTGGAAACACAAAATTCCATAGACTCTTGATGGACACCACATATTGGAATAAAGAGCTCTACAATCTGGCCACCTTTACACTTTGGATTACAAATCCAACCAGTATCTATCCACTTTAATAATTTCTTTTTCCATGAAAAGATATCCTTTATTGAAGTAACAACTCTAGCATACTCATCTAAGTTGACAAGATGACTTTAGCCAAAGCAACTGTGCCTTTCCACTAATTATTTTTGACTTAATTTCCACCTTTTCTAGACCTATATGCCCCATACCAAGTAAAAGCACAAGACCTGTTTTCTTGTTGCTTATATCCTCATCAACCTCTTCAATTTTAACAGTGTCTTTTTCATACTTATCACCTATCTTATTTGACTGATCTGTGGCAAGTAAAATTTGTTACCTGATTTGTATCATGTGAACCATCAGATCTAAGAGAACTGGTCTGTCGCAAGGATGCTAAAGATCCCATAGAATCTTGCACCAATACCACCGTAAATCGGGATGCAATGAACCTTTTATACTCGGGCCATATCATTCCTTCGATTGTTCCTCCTCTTGATTGCACAAAAGATTGATGCCATCGTAGTGCTGTATCTTGTAAATGCACAGTAGCATACATGACCTTCAAACTCTCAGGGTTTTGTCGATTGAGAAGAAATACTCCACCCGACATATCCATCCTTCCACATTTATACCACTAAACTTTGGGAATTCCATTTTCGTTATGCGATTATTGCTTCTATTGTATGAACTATCCCCCAAATCATTACCCCATGCATCGTTACCTGATTTATTGGTGAGTGGATTGCCCTGATTGTTGTTGAGTGTTTGCGGATTCTTAAGAATTTCGGCCAACTGAACCTTCACCAACTTCATATCCCTAAAATTCTTCCTTGTAGCAGTCTTGATTACCTCTTATTCTTTTAAATTTTGTTCTGCCGTCGCATCCAAACGAAGAAAGGTTGCTTCGTGTTCTTGAGCCCTCTGTTTCCCCATTTGATTACGATTCGTTGCTTCATGTTCTTGGATCTTCTGCTCCATGGTTTGATTGCTTGTGGTCGCCATCGTTTCAATTGCTTCGTCGACCTGATACTGGATTCCAGTCAAGAGTGTCCAAGAATTGAATAGCTCTGATACCATTGTTACGATTGATTTTTAAGAGAAGAAGAAAACCAGAAGGAGGAAAATTCCCAAAATCAATCGATATTCATTCTGTTAATCAATTCGCTACTTAAACGAACCACTATTACAATATCCACTTATGACCCTCAACTATTCATTTATTCCAATCTAAGTCCATCAACTATTTAGTACGTAACAATCCCGCAACAACACACAGGAGAAGGAGAAGGAGAAGGAGAAATTCCTAATTGGATATTAAAACTCGCCAACCATGAACCAACATGAGGTCTGGTTTGTCTAGAACTGAAAATAACATAGTGAAATTAGCCAGTAATACCCGAGATCAACTCCAAAGACTTGGAAGGCATACTTTTGAATGCTTAGTGCTACCAATCCGAAATAGTGAAATTACATGTGACATCAAGCAAACCCAATAACAAATTGTTGTCACTCGTCAACGGCTAGGAGGTTAGTCCTAATCGTTTCAGTTGGGGTTGGAAGAGAGTTACCGGATCCTGGGCTTGACATCAGTTATGAATGAACAGAACAAACTTCATAACAAACTTCATTACGATTTATATAACCATTTCTATGCAGCCAAACCCCACAAAACAATCTCAATTATTTCAAACAAAATCACAAAAATTTTTTAAGGTCTTTCACCATTTACCATTACATACATTGTTCATATTTCCTATTATTGGTGTCACCCCCCCATGAATCTTTGCTAACCTACATGTATGTCTTGTTATAATCCTGTATGTTGAAGCTCTCTTCCATGGAACTATCCCAAAGTCATCATTAAATTCATCCATTCCTTCTACCAAGAACTGCCATGCAAACGACCCTGCCCCGGCCCCTTTCTTCTGTGCGGATTCATATATAACATCAAACACGATTCTATAGAATTCATCTCGTTGTGACGGGTCAAAACCCTTGTTTAGATCAGACAGACCGAATTCAGTAAACATCACAGGTTTGTTTAGCACGTGGTCCCCGTCTTCTATGTGAGAATGCATCCAATCTGCCACAAACTTTAGTTTTCCTTCAAGACTTTTCTTTTTAAACCTACAAAAAAGGATCCTCTTTAATGATGGGCAGGCACTAATCTACAGTAACCTAAACTTATAACAAGTATTCAACTTATTCATATAGGTCACCTGTCTATTCAAATTATTACTGGTGTCTAGTTGACAGGTTGACAGATTTCACATACTTATTTGTGTCAAAAGATATCGACCCTAATCCACGCACACTTAAGTTCATGTAACCCGAACCCTACCCATATAACCCATTTATCTAAATGAGTCAACAGGGTGGGCAGGTTGTAAACAAGTTGTAAATGTGTCAAACGGGTCATAAATTGCTTGGTAGGTTGTAATAAATACAATAAATTGGTTGACAGGTCGACATGCTTAGATCAACCCAAATACAATCATTTAATTAGATGGGTTGAACAAGTCAAATTGAACATGACATCTCTATTAAACGGGTATAATATGGGCAACCATAACCTGATTATTCTTGTGTCATGTTTAATTCAAGTAAGGAATTTTCACTACTGGTAAGTCGCCTAATATAATATATATCTGTGCCATTTAATAACAATTTATAAACAAACATGCAAAATGACAGATATTCCCATGAAAATTTCCTTATACAAGACAATAATTTTAACACATAATATGTTTGGCATCTCATCAAAAATATTTCAAAACTTTTCAAAAAGCTTAAGGTCATTTATGTCATCGTGCATGTTTTGAATTTTATTGGTATAAATGACATAAGGACTTGGTGACAAAAACCATAGTTTTTAAAACATTAGTGCCCCAAGTGAAATTAGTTAAATATTTGCTCTTCGTACATTGTCCCCTTGTAGTAATATGATGAAAGTGCCCATTTTCATGGCGCATCCAAATAAAAAGATTGCAATTTCTTCATAATCATTAACAGAAATGATGATAATAAGCTTACCATTGGTCAGGGTAAATATGAACCGAGGCAAAGTCGATGGTCGAGGGCGCAGAGTTGCGAATGAAATCCACTCCCATATCAGCAGCCCAGAACTCTGGATTAACTGTTTTTCTTTTGGGGCTTTTGAGACCGTAGAATCCTTCAAGGCCAACGGTTAACAAATGTTTATTGTCAATTTTCTTTATAAATGTGGACATTTCTTCTATCCAATCCTGTAGTTTATTCATCCCATCAGTTAACAAAGCAGCTCGTTCTCGAAAATTACATTTCATAAAATATAACAGGAAAAAGAAAGAAAACTTCAAGAAATCAGCTTACTTGTAATGTGTCACCAGACGGGTCGGTGATGCATCGGGGTTCATTGATTAACTCCCAGCCAAATATGGTGGGGTCATCTCTGTATTGGACTCCCGTAATTGTGTTTTTCCTTGTTAAGATAGTCTGCATCATAAATAATAATAATAATAAATATAAATTTATAATAGCTAAGAAATTAGGATATAAATACTTTCTAATGTAAATTCCCCCAGAAAACAATGGAATTTGGGCACTAGAGTACTTAAATCACTTAAAGGTTGATTTTATATCATTGTAAAGAAAACTAGAGGTGGTTATTTCAACCCATTAAATCATGAATGGATCAATTTGGGTATTGTTCAGTCTATAATCGATCGATTGTGCCAAATAAAAAAAACATATGGTTACAAAGAAAACTGGTCAAGCGGGTCAAAAGTTACCAAATTAGATTTATTCATGATACTGACATACTAAATTTGTTATCATATTTAAAACATTAAGTATAAATAAAGAACTTATATAAATGTCAACAAAAGGTTTTAAGTTAACCCTACACACTACAGAAATATGCCCATTACCCAATCCGCCACACCAATCCAATTTTGCCACCGATAGAGATGATGGTGAAATAGATTTCGACATCTCATATTAATTGCAATGTTACCAAATCGGATAAAACTTCAACCTAAAATTACTCTCCTGTCCCTTGGCACCATTACTAGCCTTTAGTGTTAGTGATCTTGGTCTTCAAGATTCATTATCATGTTCATCTCTCAAGGGCAAGTTAGATAATTAGACTAGTAGTAACACCGTGCCAAAGAGAGATTTAATAATATAGATAGGATGAAGGAATTTGATGGTACCTTGACATAGTTCTTGAAATAAATGCGAATTGATGGATCATAGAAGAAGGAATCATTTGATGAGCTCAAGCCCACACCTTCACTCCAAGCCCATTTCACATATCGCGTCTTGCCACCGTACGCGTCCAAGTTATTAACTAAACTAAGCAGGAGCCTTATTCCAACTTCTCGGGCTTCAGCAATCACGTAATCTAATGCCTATCATAATATACAACCAAATTCATTTAGTTAAATGTAAAAATGACTAATAAGAGAGCACCTTAAACAAGTATCAAGTTAATACCTTTGACACAATTTCTAAAGCATAGAACCTCATTGATTTCAAAGTTGGAGCATGAAAGTTGCTAAAAATAGAAAGTTTCCCAAATGAATGGAGATCACTACTTCAGAAGATGAGATTTTGATATCTTATTCTTTCAATGACATGATTTAATGGCTAACATGCAGCACCAATAGTAACATAGGCACTAATCAAGCAAACATCTTTAACATGATGCAGAAATCTAAAGAACCAACTAATTTTAAATAACTATGTTCCTCTTCACCAAATTTAGATGGATGTTAACATGAAGCAGAAATCAATGAAGAATGAAAAAGTATTATTAGTTTTAATGAGTTATTCATTTGGTGAGGTCATCCAACCTCTAACATTACAAAATGTTCCCACTAACAACTAAAATTAGGATTTCAGGAATGTTTTTTACCAAGATAGCACTTTTAACATCATCCATAAAGTCAAACCATTTAATGATTAATTTCTTGTTTTATATGAAATGTGATAGTTGCTAAACTTGGCAAGTTTCCCACATAAATAACATGTGCAGGATGCTTTAACACAACTATATATGTATGAAATATCAAAAAGATTCTGTAAAGAGTGTTCTATACAAGAAGATCTGGAAAGTTATGAACAGCAAATATGAACTCCATAGGGAAAAACCACACATAATCTAACTAAATCAATATATTATGAAAAGAATGAAATACCTTAAATACCCTTTCATCAAACTGTCCAGGGGAAATTTGAAGAGCATTATAATCACCATCATTAAAAGCCCAAGTTCTGCAAACAGTCAAACCCATCTTTGCAGCAGCTTGAAGCATTGCTCTGATTCTGGGTCGGGTGTGATCATGAACAGCATGGTCCATAAACCAATACGAATTCCAACCGTTGATGTAGAACAACTTACCATCCACGATGAAATTACTCCCATTCCTCTCAACAAAACTCAAATTGATCTCATTTTTGTAATTTACAGACAACAAATCCCCAAAAGACAAATAAATAAAAGCAATGATAGATGCAAATCCGAGTACTGGAAAGAACAAACCATTCCCTCTCATCGTTCTATGACCTGATGATTTAACCATAAATCCCGGAAGTTATAAGGTTTTTTAATTTCCTAAAAAAAACAATAAAAAAGATTTGAGCTTTATAAATATAGAGTGTGTGGAAGCAAACCCTAATGAGAGATTGGATTCGATCTCTTGATGTTTTGGGTTTTTCCCCCAAATCTTTGGATACCCAGATGGGAAGCAAGGTATTTCACCACACCCAGATCCCCTTTTTCAAGATCTCACTGACAGACAAACCAGAAACCCAAGCAATCTTCAACAACACATATACCTACTGAAAAGAGATCGCATCACACTCAAGTGTCTTTTCGTGTGTTTATGTATGATGATGGGTGATTCTTGAATCTGTGTCACTCATCAATGTAGAGAGAAAGAGAGAGAGAGAGAGAGAGAGAGAGAGAGAGAGAGAGAGAGAGATTATTTGAATCTTAATAGTGTAACATCCAAGAAAGGAAGGAGGGTGTGAAGACATACACCAAACAAATGCAAATTTGTCAATTAATGGTTGGGAAATTTGTTAACTAGTCCTAGAAAAATGAGGGGTAGGAAGATGCTGTGTAAACATCACTCACGATATGGGCAGTGGGCCAACAAGATCTCAGGCCTTAATTTTTATTTTTTATTTTCTTTTACGTCTTTTTTACTAACTTTATTTTATTTTATTTTACATTTTTTTAACCTTATTTGTGTTTAAGCCCTCTTCTTATCACGGCACCTAGACGGATACACACAAAGAGTTTTGAATTACAAACTTGTTTGATACTACCATTATTATTGAGTTATAAACTAATCAATATTAACTAATCATTAGCGGCAACTTAGACATCAGTGGCAACTGAAGATTAATAGACATTTGATCAGTGAAAACTCAATAAATGATAGCGACATGATTATTAATAACAAGTATAATCAGTAGAAACTAATCAATAGCAACTAAGATGTTGTTGAAGAACAAGTCATGAATAGTAATGGTAAATGTGAGACCTTACCAAGAGGAATATGATGAATATGACTTCGCAGAATATGATTCACAAGCCTCAAATCCACTAGCAACTTAATTTAGTTTGTAAAAAATTAACAACCTTAGGATTGCTACAGGGAGAGAGTTCCTCGTGTGACCACCTTACACTTGAGAAATAATAATCAGACTGAGAGAGAGGGCGATTTTGGCGATTTTTGGTTGCGGAGCCAAATTTCTTCAATTTTGTCCAGCGAATCGAAGTGAAACATGTCCAGATCAATTGGACGCAGTGAGAGGAACACATTGATCGGTGGATTGAACACTAAACCACCTGATCCAGGAAGATCGACAAGGAGAAGTTCTCGAGAAACTGTGAAATCGGGGCTAAGGGAACCATTGAATGAAATTACTCATTCGAATCACATTCTGAATGATCCTAATGCAAATCCAAAGCATAATCAGTATCCAATTTCCATCAATCAAAGCTTCGATGAATGAATCTGGTCTGTTCAGAACCGACTCTACAAAATTTGATGAAGTGAAACTGAATAACTGTCCTAACATTGATGATATACTATCGGATGATGATCCTAATATGATATGCGATGAGAATTACAATAATCATACATCTATTCCTGAATCTGTTGAAAACGGTTACAATTCTGTTGAGAAGATGAACTTGAAGCAGGCGCATGACCACTGTGTGGGCGCATCAGGAGTAAATTCTCAAGCGTCTGACAACTGTTCAAAGGGAAAATTCCAGGCGCATGACCACTGTGTGGGCGCTTTTAATGAAAAAGTTCAGACGCATGGCAACTGTATGGGCGTATCAGAAAGAAAATCCCAGACGCATGACAACTGTGCGAACGCATTACCATTGTGCGGACGTATTACAACTGTTCAGGTGTTTGAGCAATA
The DNA here is from genome assembly GCA_018326385.1 of Flaveria bidentis. Lineage (NCBI taxonomy): Eukaryota > Viridiplantae > Streptophyta > Magnoliopsida > Asterales > Asteraceae > Flaveria > Flaveria bidentis. The sequence continues at coordinate 6,414 of BJCM01266336.1, read as the reverse complement.
TGAGAGTGTTTCTGATGAAATGGATCACAAGGTTGAGAAATGTGTGGAAGTGTCACCACTGTGTGGACGCATGACAACTGTGCAGACGTATGACAACTGTGCGGACGCATTACCACTGTGCGGACGCATTACCATTGTTCAGTCGTCTGAGCAGTATGAAGATGTTTCTGATGAAATGGACCACAAGGTTGAGCAATTTGTGGAAGTGTTACCACTGTGTGGACGCATTAACACTGTACAGACGCATGACCACTGTGCGGACGCTTCACCACTGTGTGGGCACATGACCACTGTGTGCTGACGCATGAGCACTGTGGGGGCGCTCCTGATGGCAAATTTCAGGCATCTGGCCAATGTAAGGGTGTTAATGTGCAGACGCATGGTCACTGTATGGATGGTTCTGATGGGATACATGATGTTAATGAGTTGATCAATAACAAGCAGGTGGAGGATGTTATCATAGCTTTTATGGATGGCACTTGTGATCAACCAAAATTTGTGAAACAGATGAAAGATTTTATAAGTTTTCACATTCTGAATCCCATTTTTGCTGCAAAATTTGGAAGTCTTCTGAATTCTAAAACTGACCTGTCTAGAACAAAAAACCTTAGAAGGGGAAGAGAAGAATTCTTAGACAATGAGGGTCCAAAATTTGAAAATATTCATGCTGGATTATGACCTAATGGGAAAAATAAAATAATGCACCTTTGTGCTATTACAAATTCTAATTCTAATGATCATTGAGAAAAAGTAACAACTATTAAAGAGGACATTGAACACAAGAAGAATATAGTTGCTTTTCAAGAAGCTAGACAATTACCTGTTTTACTCACAGGGTTTCATAAAGGAGTTGAATCTGATGTACATAATATTTCCCCTTCTGCTGCTATTGAAACCATGAAAAAAGATAAATATACTACCATAAAAGACATTCAAAGGAGAATTGTAAAGATTAGAGAAGAAGATAGGAAAAATATGCCAAAAATAAACAAGAATGTTAATCTTTTCTCAGAAACTGCTCAGAAATCTTGGGGTAGTACTCCAGTTGTGAAGAATGTATGTTTTACATCAACTGGAGAGGGATTTAAAGTTGATATACAAGTGGAAGAGGCTATTAAAAAAGAGAAAGAGAATGTCAAGAAGAATTCTTATGCTGTAACTGTATCTGGGGATAAGAAGAAAGAGTTACTGAGATATTAGAATCAATTGAGTTCTGTCCCCCCAAGATTCTTGAAAATAGAGAGAAGGTGGCAGTTATACAACCATCTGTCCTTGAGAAGGCCAAGATGGAATTCAAAACTCAGTTGTATGGTTATGTTGTGGGTGCTGATTTGGATATTAAATTTGTCAGATATAACCTGTACAGAATGTGGAGCAGATTTGGTATTAGTAACATATCTTCTAATAGCACAGGAATGTTTTTCTTCAAGTTTAAAAATGAAGAAGGTTTAAGAGAAGTTTTAAAACTTGGGCCTTAGGCTATTGGGGGCATACCTCTCTGCATTAAACAATGGGAAATGGGGGTCAATATGATCAAATCTGAACCATCCAAAATTCCTATTTGGACCACCTTTAAAAATCTTCACTTGGAACTATGGAATGCTAAATGTATATGTCAAATTGCTAGTGACATTGGCAAACCATTAACCTTTGATAGTGTCACTGCAGAGAAGTGTGCTAAACCCAATGGCAGTGCAGGATATGCAAGGGTTTTGATAGAAGTTGATGCCAAAGATGGTTTTCCAGAGTATGTGAAAGCCTTATACCCTCATGATGAAATGTTTGAAGGGAGATCTGTGGTAATCAATGTTCAGTACCAGCAACATCCTCCTAAGTGTGATTTTTGTAAGGTATTTGGACATAGCTATATTGAATGTAAAAAGAGACCATTTGCTAAGAAGATTACAGAAGACAAAGGCAAACAAAACCTTAAAATGGATAACAATGATTTGAAGAATAATGAAAGGGAGATGGATAATGATGAATTTAGACAAGTGGGAAAGAATGGTAAACCAATAAGGAACAAGAATCAAGAAGGGTCTGGAGTTAATATGAATAGCAATGGGAATAATGTAAACCAAGGAGGGTATGTGAAAACCATTGTTATAAATATTGAGAACTTGAAGAAAAGGAATGGGCAATGGGACCATGAGGCATCAACATCTAAGAATTCTGCTAAATGGAATGGTAATGGAAAGAAGAGTATCCCAAGACAAGAATACAGAGTGAAGAATGATAAGAAGAAAGTGGGGAATGATAAGAAGACTAAACAAATTGAAAGCAAAAACCCCTTTGAATCACTGGTTGAGGAATGCGGTGATACAAGCAAGGAAGAACCTACTATCCCAAAGACCAATATCTTTATTGCTGGTGTTCCTGTTTCTTTTGCTCCAAACCCTCAGCCACAAAACCCAACTACTGCTAAACCACCTACTAAATCCAAATACAAACCTAAAAACAACTCTGGAAAAAGCCAAATACCTGAAACTCAGCCACAGAAACACCCCCAGCCTTCCCAAAAACCACCAGTTAAACCTCCCACCTTAAATCCTAACTTTGTTTCTCCTGGACCTGCTAAACCTACTATGATGCCTATGGATTGGGGAAATAGGTTTTCTTTTCTAAACAAAGGCACTGGTATTGCTGGGATGACTATAAGAAAAATGATGCAAGTGTTATGTAAGAATGATAAGCCTCTAACAAAAGAACAAGAGGAGGAAATTCTATCCTTGATTGAGACTAAAGTAACCCCTGCCATGGGAGTTATAACTAAATGGTCTGTTTATCAATGAAGATTCTTCTCACATCTTTGTGCTTTAACTGATTTTGTTGAAGGTTGTAAGCATATGGCAGAATTTAAAGATGGTGGGAAGGAAGCTGAAAAGAAGAAGGATAGTGTTGATATTATGGTCCTGGATGAGGAAGGTATTGTGCAGGAAACCCAGATATTTGGTAACAATGATGATTGTTAATTTGTTTCTCCATGGCTAACATCCTATCTTGGAATACCAAAGGCCTGAACAACAAGGATCATTAGAATCAAGTTCTACAATTGATCCATAATAATAATGTGAATGTCTGTTGCATTCTTGAATCACACATTAGAGCTCCTAATCTTAGAAAGGTTTGTTCCAGACTTTTTAAAAGATGGGAATGGATTTCTAATAAAGAATACTATAGCAATTGGGTGAGAATTATTGTGGGGTGGAATCCTAATGAGGTGGATCTGATGACTATCAACTTCACTGACCAAAGTATTAACTGTCAAATAACCACCTTGGACAGAAAAACCAAATTCTTTTGTTCTTTTGTTTATGGTCATGTCAGATACCTCAATAGAAGACCTCTTTGGGAGGATATGAAGAAATTCAGTTTAGTTGTTAATAATGATCCTTGGATGGTCGTTGGGGATTTCAATGCTATCATGAACCCTTAGGAATGTTCAGCTGGAACCTCATCTTACTCTTCTGCTATAGAGGATCTGGTTGATTGTTGTAGGGATTGCAAACTTGAAGATATGCCTAGTTCGGGGTATTCTTTACCTGGAACAAATATCCTGGGAAAACAGATGGTCTTCTTAAGAAGTTGGACAGAGCTATGGGTAATCATGGCCTATACTCTGCTTTCAGTACTATCAAAGTAGAATTTCTTCCTTACTTTACTTCAGATCATTCCCCTATTTTGGTCACTATGCCTATGAAGAAAATCTGGAAGCCAAGACCCTTCAAATTTATGAATTTTCTTTCTAGTAAGCCTGAATTCTTGGATATTGTTAAACAAGTTTGGGATCAACAAGTCAGAGGCTGCTTCATGTTTAGTGTTTCTAGCAAGCTTAAAAAACTAAAGAAACCTTTCAGAGAGTTAGGCAAGAAACAAGGGAATCTTGGGGAGAAAATTAAAACTATTAGGAGGGAGCTGGGGAAAGTTCAATCTGAGATGGAGAAAAATCCTCATTACCCTGATCTACGAGAAGAAAAGATTGCCTATCTGAATGCTCTTAATGATATTGTTAATGATGAATTAAGATTGATGAAACAACAAGCTAAGGTGGAATGGTTGAAGGCTGGGGATCAAAACACCAGCTATTTTCATAAAGTGGTTAAAGGAAACCAGATCAGGAATAGAATTATCAGTGTTACTGATTTTGAAGGCAATTGCTATGAAGGAAATGATGTAAGTAAGGCCTTTGTTAAGCACTTTGGGGATTTCCTAGGATGGGTGGATGATGTTACTAACATTCATGATCCTAGCACTTTGTTCCTCAAAAAGCTTCCTGTTGAAACTGCTGAGCAAATGATTCGAGACATTACTTATGAGGAAATTAAGGATGCTTTATTTGACATTGATAATGATAAAGCTCCTGGCCCTGATAGATTTACTTCTAAGTTCTTCAAGGCTGCTTGGGATACTATTGGAGAGGAGGTTTGCCTTGCTATTTAGGAATTCTTCTTTAATGGGAAGCTTTTAAAGGAAATCAATGCTACTATCATATCTCTGGTCCCTAAATACCAAAAGCCTGTTTCTGTAACTAATTATAGACCTATTGCATGTTGCAATGTTATTTACAAATGCATAACCAAAGTTATCTGCAACAGAATGAAGAATCACCTTGACCTGATTGTGAGCCAGAATCAATCTGCTTTCATCCTTGGCAGACAGATCCTTGATAATGTTTTGTTGACCTAAGAATTGATGAAGCACTATCACAGAAATCGGGGTGAACCTAAGGTGGCTTTGAAGATTGACCTGCAAAAAGCCTTTGATATTGTCAACCATGATTTTCTTGAAGCTTGTCTGAAATGGTTTGGGTTTCATCCTTGTATGATTCACTGGATCATGATATGTGTCAAATCTGTTTCATACTCTATTAATGTTAATGGAGAAAGCTGTGGTTTTTTCAAAGGCAATAGGGGCCTCAGACAAGGAGATCCTATGTCCCCATATCTATTTACTATTATCATGGAGGTGCTCACCCTGATCATCAACAGGAAAATTCAGCAAAATAAGAACTTCAAGTATCATTGGAAGTGCCGGGAGCTTAAAATTACTAATCTTTGTTTTGCAGATGATCTTCTTGTGTTTGCTCATGCTGATGATAAATCAGTTAAAGTCATCAAAGAAGCCCTTGAAGAATTTAGTGTTGTTTTTGTTTTAGGCCTAATATTAACAAAAGCACAGTCTTCTTTGGGCATGTCCCTCCAGGAGCTAAAAGCAGAATTCTTGAGATGCTGCCTTTTAAAGAAGGATCTCTCCCTGTCAGATATCTAGGCCTTCCTCTTCTGTCCAAAAGACTTTATTCAAAGGATTGTAAAGTCCTGATAGATAAAGTCAAAAAAAGAATTCAAGACTGGAAGAATAAGTCCTTATCTTATGCTGGTAGACTTCAATTAATTAAATCTGTTATGTCTTCTATGCAGGTTTATTAGGCTTCAGTTTTCTTGCTCCCTCAGAATGTCATTGAGGATATTGAGAGATTGCTCAACATCTTTTTATGGTCTAATAGTGACTCAGCTAAAGGCAAAGTGAGGGTAAGCTGGAATGAAGTTTGTAAGGCTAGAGAACAAGGGGGCTTGGGCATCAAATCCTTACAAACAAGAAACATGGCTCTCATATCCAAGCTGGTCTGGAATATCATCACTGACCATCAGAATATCTGGACAAAGTGGATTGCTACTCACCGCCTTAAAGGTCAAACCCTTTGGGAGGTAAATGCCAAGGATGGGGCTTGTTGGAGTTGGAGAAATATCCTCCAATGCAAAAATATGATTAGTAAACATTGTTTTAGAAAGATTGGGAATAGGCAAAACACTTCAGTGTGGTTTGATGCTTGGCATGAAATTGGTCCACTGGCCTCTTTTATTAGCCCTAGAGATATCTCTAATGCTGGAATGACTATGAACCAAAAGGTTAGTGATATTGTTGAAAATGGGTGCTGGAAATGGCCCATACAATGGAGAGATAAGTTTCCTGTTTTGTTTGAAATTGATCCTCCTACCTTGTCTAATGAAATTACTGATAAATGGCAATGGATGACTAAAGGGGGTAAAATGCAAGAATTTTCAATTAAAGAAACTTTTAATGAGCTTTGTGATGAATGTGAGGTGGTTAAATGGCATAAACTTGTCTGGTTTAGTCAGGCTATACCCAGACATGCTTTTATTCTTTGGCTTGCCATTAAGAATAGACTCTTGACCCAAGATAGGATTGATAAATGGGATAATTCTAACAATTTGAAATGTGCTTTCTGTAGGAACCAAATGGATTCTCACCACCACTTATTCTTTGAGTGTGATTATCCTAAGCAACTATGGATGAAACTAAAACATATGGCTTATCTAAACAATTTGCCTGATGATCTGAATCAAATAATTGAAATTCTTTCTAGCAAACCAATAAATAAGAATGTTGTTTTGA
>BJCM01266332.1:0-22185 GCA_018326385.1 Flaveria bidentis | reverse complement strand
TTTTTTTTGTATTTAGAACACTTTTGTACTTGAATTTTGTATTACAATTATGAAATTAATGTTTATATATCTATATCTTATGTTTAAATGTGTTGATTAATTACTAATGATTGATGTGTTTTTAATGTTTAAATCAAGCAGATCAAACATCTTAGCAAGATGAATATGATATTGCTCCCCTACAAAAAATCAAGTCTTAGTTCACCATGATTCTTGATTTGCAAGGGATTGTTAGAAGGTCGGTGAGCTACACTCCCGAAGAAGGAGAAATCATACACGACCTGACTGATCAGCAACTTGCGGAGATGTTAAGGCTAAATCTCGATGAGCTGGTCAAAGATGCTCCAAAGGTTGATATTTTGAGTGATGACGAGCTAAACGACATAGATGAAATAGAGATTGAAGATGTGACAACCGAACACTATCCAGAGTACACTGACCGAGAGGGAAATGTGATCCCCGATTTGGGTGACACTCTCGGTAGTGCTATATTCGACAAGCTGGATGAGATGGAAAAGGAAATAGAGAAAAATGAAAGCCAAGCCCAAGTCTCGGACGCTGAAGTTGATATAAAGAAGGCTGAGTGGGCAGCTTGTTTTGCTAAGATACGAGCCCAATACACAACTCAAAAGCAAAATGCCTACACTAAGCTCTACAAGGTCAAGAAGCATCTAAAGGTGTCCGGCAAGATTATTGCATAGGCGTATCTTGAGGATCTTAACCTTTATGCTGTTAAGAGGGAGAAGGGGATAGAGTACTTCAGATATCCACATGATCTGAAGACTCTCCCTGGTTTTGAGCTCAACCAACTAGCACGCCTAAATTTGTTAATGCTGATCTGAGAAAAATGTCAGGCTGGTTTGAGGCTGCTCTAAGGAAAGAATACCACACCAGATGGGTGAACTTCAGACCTCAACAACCGAAGAGGTACATTCACAGGTCTGAAGTAGATCCCATTTCTGGAAAGCCTAAAATGGTGCTGAAGCGGAGTCCTCCACGCACAATGTCCAAGATTACCTTATGGGAAATGCCATAAGACTTCACTCCACACTTCAAATGGTGGTATTATGATTTGACAGGCAAAGCGGTAATAGTGCTAAATCAAGCAGGAAAAACGGAAACTATCCGGGTATTCGACCCTATGTGGCTAACAAACTTGTCTGCAGAAGATGTCTATACATTGTACAAGTGGCCACTATTTTATGATGCGCAAGATATTGTACAAGCCCTCCAGTTACAGAACATTATACGACTCTGTTTTGCATTTGAAATACATGCAGGAGTTACTAGAGAGGAGAAGTACACGAGATTTGAGGAGCTAATGAAGAATGTCAGACGTTAATGTAAACTAGGTCCAAGGGGGAGTTTGTTGATACATATGTACCTAGTTTAGGAGTTTAATGTAAATGTTTGTCATGTCTTACATATATGTAATGGATGAATTAAATGAAATACAATATGTGATTGATGATTATAATGTTTAATGTTTCATTGTTTATTGTGTGACAAAGTATATTAAACTAACTATATAGGTTTTAGGTTATTGTGCATAGTTCTTAGTCAATAATGATTGAGAAACGTGTTCAAACTTAATTGTATGAAGTCTTCATGGAATGGACCATACGCATGAATACATCATGCTAATGGACCAGTCGCACGATTGAACCAGGAGACAGGATGAGTCGCACGATTGAGACATCAGATTGACTCAATCGCACGACTGAACCTCCAGTTGTGCGTATGAATCAATCGCATGATTCAGTTGCACGACTGAAATTTGCTAATGGTTCAGTCGTACGATTGAAAAACCCTAACCTATAAATACCACCTAATTCGTGAAAAAACATAACACTTCAAGACTTTTGACACATATTCGTACCCTAGCCGTCCAGAGACTCCAGAGAGCCTGTTCCAAATTCATAGTTTGTAGTTGATCGTGTTCTAATTGTTCTTAACGTTTCATTAATCATTAGATTGATCTAAACTGCGTTCTCACTGATTGGATTGCCAATCAAATAGGATTCCGCACTATTTGATCTGGTTTCACTCATTATTAGTTAGTACTCCGTACGTACACGGTCCTAACAAAATCTTCTTAGAAGACATCCCTTAGACTTTTGAAAATATTGATCTTTTTGTCCTTCGAAAGATATAGATTTATCATCGGAAGAAATTTATGCCTTTAATACAAACAACTGTCTAAGTAAAATTGCCTTTGGAAAATTTTTTGAAATGTTTTCTGAAGCTTAAATCTTTTCTTAAGCACTTGTAGGTTTTCAAGCTTTATTCTTAAGTCTTGGACCAGTTAGACTAATTAAACTTAAAACTTATCTAATCTATATTTAAACATGTTAAAATGGATTCACATAACTTTTCAGAACTCGGTCACGCTCCAAAACCACCCATGCTTAAACATAAATCTGAGTTTAAGCAATGGAAATCAGATTCATGAATTACATCACAGGTGTAGATCCAGACTATTGCATCTCAATATGCAAAGGGCCACACATTCCTATTATACTATCTGCTGATCAAGCTGCCATCTACAAAACATCAAGAATACCAATTGAAGATCTGACTCTTGATGATGATGACTACAAGAAGATTAAGATTGATCTCAAAGCTTACTCCATACTCACTCAAGCACTAAATATGGATGTGCTAAAAAGACTAGAAAAATATGGTACTGCTAAAGCAGTATGGGATGCACTACAGATTATGTGTGAGGGAAGCAGTGAAGTTGCTGAAATCAACAAGGATAAACTTGTTAATTAGTATGAAACATTTCATCACCCCAAAGGGGAGTCCATCTCTAAAAATCTGCATAGATTTGTGCAGCTGGTGAATAACTTAGAGATCATGGGAGTCACTTATAAAGTCAAAGAGTTGAACAAGAAGATGCTACATAGTCTTCCAGAAAACTAGAAACAAAATGTGACCATGTTGAAAAACACTCTTGATCTTGAGAGTACTACCCTGAATATAATGATAGCCAAAATAGAAGCACTGGAGCTTGATGAAAGAAGCAGAAACCTAGGAGGACCCAGTGACTGAAGCATATAAGTTTCCATCAGACTCACACTCTGTGGAAAATGCATTCATTATTGAGGAGGATGATTTTCTTTCCTCCAACGATCAAGTAAAGACCACAGGATTCATTGTAGCTCCATCAACCAACAGGACATCAACATCATCCCAATCATCAAGATTCTCAGCAACTCCTTCAAACAATCCTAATGATACAAGATCTGAAGAACAAAAGGCAACCTACAATGATTTTGTTGCTAGCTTTGAAGCTTATTTGGAATGAAGACTCACCTCTGCACATCTGATCTAGGAAGACTTGGAAGAAATGGATCCAAATAATGTAGAAGAAATGGATTTGTAGTGGCAAATGGCCATGATTGCTATGAGAGCCAAGAAGTTTTTCAGAAAAAGGAAGAAAGCTCAGCCTTAATGAAAAGACCAAGCTTGGGTATGACAAATCCAAAGTGAAGTGCCTCAACTGTGGCATGACTGGCCACTTCTCTAGAAAATGTAATGCACCTAGAAGAAACAACAACTTTCAAAGGAATTCTTAGAGCCAGTCATCTTCACAACCAAACTCAAGCTTTCACTCCAACAATCATCAACAACAGTATCATCATCAACAACAACATTAAACATATCAGACTCAAGATCATGGAAGCAGTCAGCCATCTGCAAATGCTCTTGTTATCAAGCAAGATGGAGTATGTGACTATAGCCTGTATGCAAAGGAAGTAAAGCCTCAATTCCAAAATCATGCACTCATGGCTCACATTAATGATGGTCCATCTGCCATGCCATCCGAGGTAAAATCTAACCTTTGTAGTGATAAATGCATTACTGAACTGCAAGGTTATAGAAAGCACAACCATATATTGGCTGACAAAATAAAAGAAGAAAATGTCAAGTCAAAGATGCTTAAAAGAGAGATAAAAGGCTTTGAAATCAAAATTAAATCTCTCATCTCTTACATTGAAAAATTGCATGGTGAAAGGTACACTCTTGCAGCTGAGAATGAGCAACTGACTGAAAAGTTAGCTCAATTTAAAGCTGAACAAACACTTACTAAAGTGAAACTAGAAAAGTTTCAACTGTCTTCTGTCAAGCTGCAAGAGATGCTTGATTCTCAAAAGGATCCCAAGGATATGTCTGGGATTGGATATAATTCTTGTCTTCCACCATACAATAACAACGACACTGTCTTGCCTAAATATGTTACACTCAAAGAACAAATTGAACCTAATACTATTGAACCAAAAACAATAGTAAAACAGGTCACAAATCCTCAAAACAAAGCAAATGTTTACATTGAATCAAATGAGGATAAAGTCAGATTAGGTCACCCTATTAAAATCAAGGAGTGTTCAGACAAGACAGTGAGTGTCATCAAACCAACAAGCCCAAACAAGGCCATTGTCCCCTTTGTGAAATTTATACCTGCTATTTCAAAAGGGAAGAAGAAATTTGTGAAGATAGTGAAACCTTCTGCTAAAAGCAGTTCTAATAATGAGATTAAATCGCCAAATTATTCAAGCAAATCAGACAAGGTTTCACTGCAAAATAAACAAAAGAGCTCACTAATTTCAACAACTAAAATTTAGTTAGACCCCTAATCTTCAAAATTAAGACAAGGAGTTGGTTTTGACATATGAAACAAGGAGCACGTTGATCAGTTTGAGCAAGAAGTAAAGAAAGAGTTGAGGAAACAAAAATAGCCTAGAACAGTTAACAAAAGTAGTGTTGCGAAGCAAACTACACAAATTGCTGATTTTGATTCCTCCCCTAAGCAAAAGAATGTGACTCAGTTGAAAATGGGAAAATCAACTAAGTCTGCTAAAAGAAAATCAGATTCAAGAAACAAACATATGTATTGTGACATATGTGACATGTTGTAAGGCCCTGTTCCCGGGAAGCCTCATAGTTGGTTAATCATAGCATAAAATTAGTTTAATAACAAAAACATTGTAGCGGAAATAATTAGACGTTCATTTAAAACTTAGAAACCATATTGTATTCATACATTTGTCCTTTAATTGTAAACGAAACATAGTACTTGTTCTTAAATTACAATAAAATATTTCATAAACAGGAATGCCATCCATAGCTCCCCAAGTAGCTCCGTGGTGCCATCCTTAGCATCAGCATTTACCTGCCAACTATTATGCATAAAAGTCAGCTTTGCTGAGTGAGTTCTAGTTTTAGGTAAATAAGATAATATAACTTTATCCTTCATATAATGACCACGCATACATAATACATAACATTTTCATCTTAATAAGCATGTTCATTATCTTTCATTCTTTCATATCTTTCACTTCATCATAAATGAGATTGCATAAAGCAAGAGCTCCATGTTGCTCGACAACGAATGTCGATCCCTGTCGGTACATATCATCATGGTAGCTAACCCCCGACAGTTGATCCACACCGCAAGGCACATAGCCCGCTCATGAATACGGATCAATCATCATACATCAGACTCACATAAGTGAAGTCTATCATCGTGATTGCAAAACTTTTCATCATCAAACGGGCCCGGGGGTAACATTCATTAAGTTTCACTTTTTATTTATATTATCTTCCACTTTAATATATATAATACTTAACTTATTATGTACACAACATGCCAAGTACTAGTCATCATAAAACATAACCGACCCTCCACGGGACAGCGGGGGTTCGGGGGCGGTAGCCCCTGATAGCGGTGTCCTAGGGGCGGCAGCCCTTAGTGGGGTCCAAGGGGCAACACCCCTGGTTGGAAAATCGATCTTCTTGTTAAAACCTCATAAAAACTCAGTCATTTAAAAACGTATATTTAGTATGCATAATAACTCCAAAACATGGAAAACTTACAAATAAGAGGATCTAGAACTCACCTGGATATCGAGACCAACTTCTAAACTAAGCTTACAAGGCTAGGATCACACTACACGACCTGCAGATAAGTTGACACTTAAAGGGGTTAATTTCTGCCTAAATTCGCTGCTAATTTTGCTGCAAGAAAAGCAGTTTCGCTGACATTTTCGCTGCCAGTTTCGCTGACAGTTTCGCTTCCCGTTTCGCTGCAGTTTCGCTGATAGTTTTGCTGATAGTTTTGCTGATAGTTTTGCTGTCAGTTTCGCATGGCAGTTTCGCCCCAACTTTCGATGGAATTCCATGGCTGCGAAATTATCTGCGAAATTATAGTTTCACAGAAAATCCATAGTTTCACAGTTTGAATATGCAATTTCGCTGGATGCTTACACAGTTTCGAAGAACACATATAAATTATAAACCAGCCCATTGTAACCCAAAATCACAACTTTTAGGGTTTAGGGTTTAGGGTTTAGGGTTTAGGGTCTCTTAGTTAATCATCCATGAGGCTATATCTAAGTTTTTTACATGTTTTCATACGTAAAAATGTGACCTTTATGCGATTCTTTGCAACTTTTTAAAACCGAAAACCCTAGAATCCAGGTTTGATCTATAGAAGGGTTTAGAGGCTGATTATTACCTGGATTTTGTTGCTCCTTTCTTATGGTTTGATGCTCAATCGTTCAGATCTTCAATCCCTTAACATTTGAAGCTTCAAATCTTGAGTTTTCTTCACTTTCTCTCTACTTTCTCTCTCTATGAATTTTGGCGGCTAGGGTTTAAGTGTGGAAGATGGTGGCTGATTAGGTGGGTTTGAAGGCTAATTATGGGCCCTAAATCCCTTAGGCTCTTGCCCATAAGCCTAATTAGCCCATTTCTTTCCTTTATTAAATTACCCACAAATTAAGCCCATTATCCTCAATGATTCGTTTTGACTTTTCGGGGTGTTACACATGTTTAGTCACAAAACAAAAGAGTGTTTTTTCAACCAATACTGCTCTATCTATGACATGAAAAACCATTCCACCAAAAACTGCTATTTAACGAATACTATTCAGTCTGTGATGTAAACAATCACAATACATCTGATTGTTACTTCAATCAGATGAGATTAAGAATTGCTCAAAACATACTCATTTCAACAACATCATAGAGACTAAAGATTTATTACTCCTCTGACTCTTCAGTTGATGTTGATGAGATGACACAATCAAAATATCACAAGCAATCTCCCAGGTCACCTCTAAATAGATCACAATTTACAGGAATGTATCAAGAGGTCACCATCATAGATAGGAACGGGAAACCCAAGACCATTATGGCTTGGGTTCCATATGCTTATTAGTTCTTTTATGCTTGTAGGGTCATCCATATAGGTCTAATAGCCTATGGTACGTGGACAGTGAGTGCTCCTGACACATGACTGGAGATCATTCCTTCCTTCATGATTTCAAGCAAATACAAGAAACTACTGTGGCATTCGGAGGAGATTCACAGGGTGGAAGAATTACTGGTGAAGGATCGGTGACAAATGGGATGATGAGCTTTGATAGAGTGAACTATTGTGAACAACTAAACTTCAATCTTCTAAGCGTGCCTCAAATCTACGACAAGAAATATTCAACTCACTTTACCAACACTCATTCCTACATTCTGTAACCAGAATTTCAGATCTCAGAAGAATGGGTTGTCCTAAAGACTCCGTGGAAGAATAACACGTATATCTTAAACCTGAATTCTACAATACCAATGGAAGAAACATGTATTTTGTCAAAAGCATTATTTGATGAGTCTCAGCTATGGCACAAACGTTTGGGGCACACTAACTTTAAAAACATGAACAGATCAAAGGAAACCATGTTATTGTTCTTCCCCAAAAAGAATTTCATTTTGTTGACCACTGTTCAGCTTACCTCAAAGGAAAACAACATAAATCTTCTCACAAATCAAAGCTAGTGAAGACAAACAATACTCCATTGAAGCTACTTCATATGGATCTATTTGGACCAACTCATGTTATGAGTATTGGAAAGAAACAGTATTGTTTGGTGATCATTGATGACTTTTCAAGATTTACATGGGTTTTCTTCTTACTTCATAAAAATGAGGCATCCCAAATAATAAAAGACTTTATCACAAAAATTGAAAACCAACTTGATCATAAGGTCAAAATAATAAGAAGTAATAATGGAACTGATTTTAAAAACGAAGATATGAGTTTATTTTGTGCAACCAAAGGCATTGCTCATTAATATAGTGCAGCTAGAACTCCTCAACAAAACGGGATAGCTGAAAGGAGAAATAGAATACTAGTTGAAGCAGCAAGAACAATGCTAGCCGATGCTAAATTACCAATTACCTTTTGGGCAGAGGCTGTTAACACATCATGCTTTATGCAAAATTGATCTCTGATTGTAAAAGAAAGTAACATGACTCCATATGAACTGTTGTTTCACAATAAACCATTTATTGGATTTTTTAAGTCATTTGGTAGTCCTGTCTCAATATTAAACACCTGAGACTATTTGGGAAAATTTTCATCCAAGTCTGATGAAGGATTCTTTGTAGGTTATTATTATGTTTCAAAGGCTTACAGAGTGTTTAATCTTAGATTAAACATTATTGATGAATCAAAAAATGTTCAATTCAAGGAAAACTCATTTGCCAAATCTACAAATGGTCCCAACTGGTTGTTTGATATTGACTCATTTACAAAATCTTTTGATCGATTTCACTTGTCTGATGCAGGAAACCTACATTTAGCTGAACCTTCTTCGGGTGTAGAAAGAAGAGATGACTTTACATTGATTCCTCCTACCTTTACTGAGCAAATGTATGAAGATGTTCCACTCCAAGCTGATCTTGTTAGACAACCATCTCAAAATCAAAGTGTTTCGAGTGAAGCTGGTCCTAGCTTGTTGCTATCACATTCAGAAGATCTGTCAACTGAGATTAGAAGTCAAAAGCAAGATACTCCTCCAGTTGAAACAGAAAGAACATCTAATGATAGAAGCAATAAAAGTGTTGATGATGCTGAAGCAGTCACTGAAACAGAATATGATTATCTTCATAACTCCCCAACAGTACAAGATGAACATGCCTCTCACCATAATGATCTGAATGTCTCCAATCTTGATGTAACCATTGCTGGTGACTCAATTCTAACCACCAGAATACACACGAATCATCCAGTGGAAAGCATTATTAGTGAACTTAATGAGAAGGTGACAAGAAGCAAGTCAAGTATTGCAAACATCTGTTTGTTCTCATGCTTTTTGTGTCAAATAGTACCCAAAAACATCAAAGAGGCTCTTCAAGACAATAGCTGGATTGAAGAAATGTTAGAAGAATTGCTGCAATTCAAGAAGCAAGAAGTATGGGAACTGGTAGAACTTCCCGAAGGACAATACCCTATCGGCACTAGATGGTTGTACATAATCAAAACTGATGATAAAGGGATTTTCATCAGAAATAAAGCACTAGTGGCACAGGGCTACACACAAGAAGAAAGAATTGATTATGATGAAGTGTTTGCACCTGTTGCCAGATTAGAAGCAATAAGAATCTTTCTTGTATATTCAGCATCCATGAATTTTACTGTTTATCAAATGGATGTGAAGTGTGCTTTCTTGTATGGATAGATTGTTGAAGAAGTCTATGTGAGTCAACCACCTGGCTTTAAAGATCCATATTTCCCTCACAGGGTGTACAAGCTTGACAAAGCACTATATGGTCTTCATCAAGCTCCAAGAAAGTGGTATGAGACTCTATCATCTTTCCTTCTTGAACATGGATATGAAAGAGAAGAGGAAGAGACATGTTGCAAGTCTAGATTTATGTGGATGATATTATATTTGGCTCAACAAACAAGATACTTTGTAAAGACTTTGAAGACCTTATGCATTCAAAATTTCAAATGAGTGCTATGGGGGAACTCACTTTCTTCCTAGGGGTGCAAGTCCAACAAACAACAAATGGGATTTTCATCAATCAATCAAAATATATGGAAACAATGCTGAAGAAATTTTACTTTGCCAAGTGTCAGTCTATCAGAACTCCTGTGGATACTAAAGTGAAGATTGGACGTGATCCAGAAAGCAAATCAGTGGATCAAACTCACTATAGATCTATGATCGGTTCACTTATGTATCTAATAGCCAGTAGGCCTGACAGTATGCTTGGTGTTTGTGTGTGTGCCAGATATCAAGCTGATCCTATGGAATCTCATGTGAATGTTGTCAAGAGGATATTCAAATATCCTAAAGGCAAAGTAGCCCTTGGTTTATGGTATCCAAAGGAAGGAGACTTCAATCTCTATGCCTTCACTAACAGTGATTATGGAGGATGCAATTTCAATAGGAAGTTCACTTCTGGCGGTTGTCAATTTCTTGGTCCTAGAATAGTCTCCTGGCAGTGCAAGAAGCAGAGAAACATATCTGTTTCAATGGCAGAAGCTGAGTATATTGCAGTATCAGCTTGTTGTACTTAAGTCCTCTGGATTCAAAACCATATGCTTGATTATGGTTTTAACTTCTTGTATACACCAATTCACATTGACAACACTACAACTTTTTTCATTACAAATAATCTAGTTCAACACTCAAAAACAAAACACATTGAAATTAGATATCACTTTTTGAGAGACTGTGCTGAAAAGGGATTAATCAAATTGATTCAAGTACCCACTGAAAATCAATTAGCTGATTTATTTACCAAGGAATTTGAACCTAATAGGTTTGAATTCCTAGTTCAATCTATTGGCATGATTAACCTTGAGTAAAACCAATATAAACATAAAAAAAATTCAAAAACAACAAAAAATCACAAAAAGAAGTCATTTTTAATGAAGAAAAGAATATATTGGGATATGATATAATTACAGTCGTTATATCATTCACTATGCTAAATTTCAAAATTTGAAAGACTGTAATGACTTACCAGATATGTTGGTAGGCTCAACTTGGAAGAGAAGATACATGCTGTGACGAATTAAAGTCTTATTCAATGGTGAAAATCTCATCTCAAAGTACTGATATGTATTAGCTCATCTAAGTGCATGTATGTGTAGTAACCTAAACTCACCAGGAAATGATAATCTATGAATCTCTTTCACCTACATCAAGATTCAACTATGTTTTGTTGAGCAAAGACCTGATGAAACAAGCACATAGTGCAGATGTACTGATCCAAAAGATTCCCAATGAAGAACACATCCAAATTGAATGAATTTACAAAAACAATACATTCCATGTGAATGAACAAAAGAATCCAAACATGGATCACCTTCCAAAGTGAAGTGAAAAGAATCCTAATGTGGATCATCAATAAAAGGATCAAAGTAAAAGAATCCCAATGAGGATTGGTGAAAATGAGATCTCGTAACTTAAGTACCGGGTTAAGAAAGCTGCGAAAAAGTTCTACCATGCATTACATAAGGATGGTTGATCATTCCATGATTTTGTGTGCGAGGTACATATTGAATAATTAAATAAACCAAAACATGATAAATATCACTGCATTAAAATATCAACCTGGTATGAGTTTCAGAGGACAAACATACCTTCAATCAACAAGTTCATAAACATGTCCATTTTATCATAAAGGATGCACATGTGTAATGTAAGATTGATATTATCCTAACAAAATATATACTTCTCTTCATTATTAATAATCAAAATTAATTTATATTCAAAAGGTTTTAAATCTTTATAGTTTCTATCTTGATATGGATATAAACTTTAGGGGGAGTAATTTAAATTTTTGATTAAGTTTGTACAGACATTTAATATCTTAAATTACTTTCTTAAAACTTCAAAACAAATTAAAAAGAAAATGTCTGTGTTAGTGTAGAAGTTATACCATAGTATCTCAGCTTATGTAGATTCCTGGAAGCATAAGAAGTCCAAGATCAGTCAAACAATAGGAAACTTGTATCACTTCTGACATACAAGTCAATCCAAGTAAGAATTGATAAACCTTCATAAGATAATTCAACCAAAGACAGTTCTTCATAACAAGAAAAACAAAACAAAAACATTAAGTTTTGATTAAGTTCAAAAGTTAATGCGGGTAAGTGCATTGGTTAATGTGGGTAAAGGAAACGCATGCATATAACCAATGTGGGTAATTGTTTATGTCAAAGTGAAACTAATGCGGACAAAGAGTTTACTCTACCGAATTGGTGTCTAACAAGTATACATGAAAAGTTTGAAGTGTCAAAAACCTATACGGAACAAAAGTGTTCTACCACATTTGTCAATGCGGATGATATTTTCATTCACGTATCAATTTTTACTCATCTGCACTTGTGGATATGTGTAACATCAACACTTTACATGAACTTTCAAAATGAATAAACAAGTGCTTAATCTCTTCTATCACCATGGATGATGATAAAGTAAATGTGGAAATTTTACTCTGTCGCATTTGCTACAGTGAGCAAATGCTGAAACTTTGTTCTTTCGCATTTGCTACAGTGCACAAATGCTGCTTAACTTTTTTCTTCTGCATTTGCTATAGTGCACAAATGCGGATAGCATAAATCTTAAGTATTCCACTTCCACATTTGCTATAGTACACAAATGCGCATGACCAAATTCTTAAGTTTTACACTTCTGCATTTTCAACAGTAAACAAATACGGATGTCTAAAACCTTTCCACATTTGCTATAATGTGAATAAAATTCTGACCATATTTGTTCTGAAACTTGTAAAAACTTTTAAAACCCATTATTTGACTATTTAAAGCAAGTTCAAAAGGTCATTTAATACTTATAAAAATTGAGAGACTCTAAAGTGTGACGAGCAAAAAACAACTGTTCATCTTCATCAATCATCATCATCTTTAACAATCAAAGATCTTAGTCTCATTTAATCTAATCTGTCCTCATCTTCGATTCTACACAACATTAGTATCGAACAAAAGTGGAATTTTTAACGTTTTGTAACCTAAAATGTCGGACATTTGGACTGATAATGAACTTGGAAACCTAGGTTAATATGGAACACTCAAAATTAGATTCATCTAAGAAAGGATGATCATTTTCGACTTCAATGAACATGCAAACTAAGAAGAATACCACTCAACAAAGAAACTTCAAAGTCATGTTCATCGTATGAACAGAGCATGATGAAATTGGAAATGTTGAAATCAAATCTGGAAATAAAATATGATTAAAGGTTAACAACATAAAAAATCATCTCTTTAAACATGAAAAACAAAATAACAATGATTATTCTTGATAACATCACAATTTAAAGTGATTCCTATAGAACAGTACCTTCAAACATTCATCTTTGACCATCAAAAGTCAAACAAATGAATCTTGCATAATGTATAACATATATTTCATCAATCTAACTCATATGCCTCTAATGCAAGGTACATGGCTAATCTTACCTGGAGCAAGCTCCACAATGTTAGTGGTTATCTTGACCCTAATGTACCTGAGGCAGAAGGTCTTAGAGATATGATCAGATTCATTTCTACTACAAGAGTAGCACATGCCATCATAGTTAGACCTCTTATTTATGAGAGATTCAAAAGGTCCTTCTGGAGTACTGTTGCAGTAACAAATGTTGATGATGACCATTCTCTGACCATCACTGAACAAACTATGAGACAGAGTATATAGTTTGGTGATGATGCAAACACATCTGTTGAGCTTAAAGATGAAGAAATCACTACCTTCTTTGCTAACATTGGTTAGGAGGGAGGATATGAAGGAAAACAAATAGCGAAGAGACTGGTGGACTTACAATGGAGGTTTCTGATCCACCTCTATCAACATTGTTTGTCCAAGAGGAAGACAAGATGGAATGATATTCCTATGATCACGTCATCAAAAATATGTGCTTTATGCACCAATAGGTCATTAAACAGGTCTGCCTATGTGTTCAATGGACTAGTATCCAACATTCAGGAAGGAAGAATATACATGTTCCTGATGTACCCAAGGTTCATACAATGCCTCATCAATAAAGCATTCCCTGATATTGTACCTGAAGGACCTGTTTTGGATATCCCTTATTATGATGCAAAGTCCTACAAATACATCAAAAAGAGAGATCCAACGAACTTCTATAGTGGAACTCACTCTCTTTTTTTACCCTGGATGCTTCAACAGATCAATCTTATAGAACAAGTTGAAGAACAAGAGGCTCCAACTGATGAGCAAATTCAAGAAGAAGAACCAGCTGCTCATGATCAGCAAACTGCTGATGAGCATGTTGAAGAAAGAGATGAATGGCATAGGTCAGTGTCACCCCAAGTGGATATAGGGGGTGATCTTCACACTGGACCTCATGTTCATGATATGGCATCACCATTTGTACCCTCACCAATACCATCTCCATAAAGAGCACCATTACCATCACCTCACAGATCACCAATCTCATCACCTCAAACACAACCGATCACTTCCACACATATATCTCCAATCTATCATTCACCCATTTATCTGCTAAACCATCTCTTATTACTACCGAGCCTGTTGAGTTTGGTGATTTTACTAGCTCCTCAGAGCAATCCAAATGATCATTTGATGAGGAGGATCACCCAAGCCTAATGCCTATAAAGAAAGTCACTTTTGAGGTTGCTCCTTCAGAAAGCTATACTGAATCTGGTGTAAACAAACCAGATGAGAAAGATGAGTTAATTTCAGAACTGATGCAAAAGGTAGCAACGATGGAAAGATTACTCAATAGAAGATCTAGCATTATTCAAGACAAACTGTTGGAGTTTGATGAGAAGGTGAATGAGTTGAAAGAGATGAAAGAAAGCTATGAAGCAGACAAGAAAGAAAAGGAAAACGAGATTGAAAAGTTAAAAGCTGCTCTTCAATAATCCAGAGAGGAAATAAGTGGTCATGTGGACACTTTAGCCATACAGACAATTGCTATGGAAGAGAAAGAAAAATAGATTGAAGAACAGTCCGAGATCATTATCAACTTGCAGAACTAGAATTTAAGCTTAACCAAAAGAGTATTTGAGCTGGAAATGCTGGTTGAAATCAAAAAGGAAGCTGAAACTGTCACACCCCAACCTTGACGACGGAAACGTCGAGGTGTGAGAGTTAAGATCGTTCACATCCACATAACGTTATTATTAAATCCAAATATATTAATCATAAGTTTCAATTGCAACGTTAAAGCATAATTCTCAAACAAAGATAACATCATGTATAAAAGTTAAATATGACAAGTTCATCCATTTATTTCTCTAGGTCCAATCTTTGATGTGATAAGCTTCAAAGAGTAGTAATCACACTTGAGCATTTCCTGAAACATGTTAAAAATAAAAGGTCAACAATAATCTTGGTGAGATTTCCATAGTTTTCAATACATAAGTAAATAAAAAGATGGCAATTCATGTTGTAAGTTAGAGAACAAAGTAACTAGGGATGTAAGACAGAATGCACAATCAAACCTTGACAGATTTTTACAAGCCTCAAACATTTACAAGTATATACGATTAGCTAAGTGTATTGGATTAACCAAGCAGGCTTGTCGGGCCCATAGATCTATGACGTCATCAGGCTAACAATAGTTAATGATTATACATATAATCGACATTACATGGTAGCTACAAAGATCAACTAACCACAACATACAAGTGAATTGTTATAAGTTTACAAGAATCAAACGTTTTACAAGTGCAATGGTTATAATGTAACATGTTTCACCCCAAAGTGTGAAAATATGAAAATGGGGTATAGAAATACTCACTTAATCAAATAAGTATATAATTGGCGATTAATAAGAAATATAATAAGCAATGTTCCAACATAGTTCTTCACAAGGTACCTAAGTATATATATATTTGCAAGGTTTAAGTTTAATGAAATTAAGTTTAACGAAATAACAAGGACTAGGGTTTTAGGTGAATTTGGGCATTATTATATGTACTTTTAAAAATATATTCTTTATAGGTTTAAATATAAAGCAGGTGGAATTGGATCGTTCGTAAATATTAAAGTTTAAATATAATATTTGAGTAATTATTTGAAATAAGCATGAGTTAAACAATATTATGTAAAAAAGAAACATTTAGACCAACAACAATTTATTAATTGTTATTTAAAATCCATTTTATAAGAAATTATTTCAAAATGCTCTTTGTTTAAAATGTTAAAAAAATATTTGTTTAATTAAACTTAAAAAGAAAAATACAGAAAATATTTGGTGGGTTTTAAAAATATAAGAAGTTTATAAAAGTAATGTTTATATTTTTTAGAAACATTTCTGAAATTTATTTAAGGCTAAAAGCCGTTAAAAAAATAAATGAGGTTGCCCAGGTTCGAACCCAGGATCTCATGTAGGGGAGGCGAGTGACTTAACCAATAGGCCAGGGACGCAACCGTGGTTATTGTTGGTTTTGATTTGTTATAATCTCAATTCAAAAGGTTTCCCCCATTCTCAAGAACCCTAGAACCATCTTGAATCAAATCGAGCCCCGAATCAATGTTATCAATCGAATTAAGTTTGGGGCTTTTGTTTCCTAAGTGAAATCGAGTTTGTATATTAGTTTAATTACATAGTTGAATGTCGATTCGAGATAAATATGACGAAGCACTAACCGCGACTAAGTCTTGACTCGATTTGTGGGCAAATGATGATGAACACCAAAGTGAATTCGTGTGAAGCTTTGGATGGTATTCAGGACTCAAAGCCCCTTACCAATTTCAAGTCAAATTGTTCAGAGAGAGGGTCTCGATCAAGTTGCAGACTTGCGATGAGAAGGGAGAGTGAATTCGATGTTTGTGTGCTTTCAGTTGAAATTAGGTGTTGGGAAAGTTTAGGACCAATTAGATGATCGTTTTGGTCAGTGTAATTAGTTTATTATTACAATTTATTTTCCAAACGGCTATGGGTTTTAGATGTTTTGGTTATGCACTTGATTGAGTGGTAACCGATGTTTTAATCTCAATTATTAAGTGTGTTCATGCTCGAATCATGCATACGACCCGATTTGGATCGATTTGGGTTCAAAAATCGGATGGTTTCGGTGCTCTGGAGTTCGCCGGACTTCGGCCGGAGGGTGGCCGGAGTCCAAGACGGAATTGCGGGTTTAGAAGTTTGGGTTTTGGTTAATTACACAAATGGTCCTTGCGGTTTATTTCTTAATGTTTCATGCACAAACTTTAATATTTAAACTTTCAAAATTAATATAATAACCCCCTGGACTTAAATAAACATTAAGTTTATTAAAGTTTTCAAATTATTATTATTATTATTGTTATTAGGATTAAAGACATAATTATTAGTGTCATTATAATTTAATAATAGTTAATTATTAAGATTTATAGAAAAAAATTAAATGAAAAAGTAACAAGTAAGCATAAGTAACCCACAAATTTCATCAAAGGCATAAATAGACCTTACAATAATTTAACAAATTAACTTTTAACTTAACAAAAATACGATATGTTACAGTCTCCCCAACTTGAAAGAATTTCGTCCCGAAATTAAGAATGAAACTATACGAATAAGAACGAGTATTTCGTCTTCATGTGCTCCTCACGTTCCCAAGTAAATTCAGCACCACACTTATTCTCCCAACGAACCTTGACAATTGGGGTATTTGTGGTTCTAGTCTTCTTCATAATGCGATCCATGATCTCAATAGGTTTCTTAACAAAATGCAAAGACTCGTCCATCTGAACGTCTTCCAGCGAAACATGCAGACTTTCGTCGGCCAAGCACTTCTTCAAGTTTGAAACGTGGAACACAAGATGTCCACTAAGGTCAGAAGGTAACTCCAGTCGGTAAGCCACCTTTCCAACCCTTTTTAGGATTTTAAAAGGTCCTACAAATCTCGGAGCCAGTTTACCCTTCTTTCCAAAGCGAACAACACACTTCCACGGTGAAACCTTAAGGAGAACCATTTCCCCAACTTGGAATTCCAATGGCTTACGTCGCTAATCAGCATAGCTCTTTTATCGACTTCTTGCCACTTCAAGGTCTTTGTGGATTATAAAGACTTTATCGGTCGTTTCTTGTATAAGTCCAGAACCAGTTATGAAGTTTTCACCAATATCGGTCCA
This sequence comes from Flaveria bidentis, assembly GCA_018326385.1. NCBI lineage: Eukaryota > Viridiplantae > Streptophyta > Magnoliopsida > Asterales > Asteraceae > Flaveria > Flaveria bidentis. Next base: position 4,261 of record BJCM01266332.1, on the reverse strand, counting down.
GTAGATTGGTGAACGACATTTACGACCATAAAGTGCTTCGAATAGTGCCATCTTGATACTCGAGTGGTAACTATTGTTATACGAAAATTCCGTGAGAAGTAGATGCGTATCCCAATCACCACCAAAGTCAAGGACACACAAGTGTAGCAAATCCTCCAAGGTTTGGATCGTTCGCTCGGTTTGACCATCAATTTGAGGATGGTAGGCCGTGCTTAGATCTAGTTGTGTACCTAAGAGTTCTTGCATTGACGACCAAAAGTGCAAAGTGAAACGATCATCTCGGTCGGATATGATGTGCAGAGGTACCCCATGACGACTTACAATCTCATCAATGTATATATGAGCCAACCTTGATGTCTTGTAAGTATCACGTATGGGTATGAAATATGCTGATTTGGTCAATCGGTTAACAATTACCCATATGCCATCATGACCACGAGAGGTTCGGGGTAGCTTGATTATAAAATCCATGGATATGTGTTCCCACTTCCACATAGGAATCTCGGGTTGCTCAAGTAGTCCACTTGGACGTTGATTTTCGGCTTTAACCTTCATACACGTGAGGCACTTAGCTACGTAAGTTGCTGTATCCTTCTTCATTCTGAGCCACCAATATTGACCACGTAGATCCATGTACATCTTATCGGAACCAGGATGAATAGCATATCGAGTTTGATGAGCCTCGTTCATGATAAATGTACGAACATTATCGTGATTTGGAACCCAAATTCGATTTGCGAAGTACATCAATCCATTGGGTTTCGTTTCCAATCAGGTTAAAAGATTATGCTCCAGTTCATCTTTCATTCTTCCTTCTTGTTGCATCACTTGTTGAGTCTCCAAGATACTAGACTCAATGTCACTATCTTTTCTCAAGTTTTGCAACAGTACAGTAGTCTCGTTGACATCTAGTCGAATCTCAGTATCAAACTCACCCAAAGTGTCAAACCATTGTCATCGATCGCGAATTTCTTGGAACGAGATTGTCTTGTTATGACTCTTTCGGCTTAGAGCATCGGCTACAACATTTGCCTTTACAAGGATGATAACGAATGTCACAATTGTAATCACTAATCAACTCCACCCAACGACGTTGTCTCATATTGAGATCTTTTTGATTAAAAACATGTTGAAGGCTTTTGTGATCGGTGTAGACTATGCATTGCGTACTATACAGGTAATGTCTCCAAATCTTCAAAGCAAAAACAATAGCACCAAGCTCGAGATCGTGTGTTGTGTAATTCACCTCATGGACCTTCAGTTGTCTTGATGCATAAGTTATGACCTTCCCTCGTTGCATGAGAACACAACCAAGGCCTTATTTTGATGCATCATAATATACGGTGAAATCGTCGTTCCCATGAGGTAGGGTCAAGATAGGAGCGTTGCACAACTTGTGCTTTAACGCTTTAAAAGCTTCTTCTTGCTTGGACCCCTACTCAAACGGTTTATTCTTTTGTGTTAAAGAAGTGAACGGCTTCGCGATCCTCAAAAAGTTGGCAATGAATCTCCGATAATAACCAGAAAGACCTAGGAAAGAATGAACTTCAGTAGGAGTTGTAGGAACACACCAAATCTTCACAGCTTCCACCTTTGCAGGATCAACGTGAATTCCTTGGCTATTCACCACGTGTCTTAGAAATTGAACTTCCTCAAGCCAAAATTCACACTTCAAGAACTTCGCATACAATTGCTCTTTCTTCAACAACTCAAGAACTTGTCGCAATTGTAGCTCATGATCAGTGTTGGACTTGGAATAGATAAGTATGTCATCAATGAAGACGATCATAAACTTGTCTAGATAAGGCTTGTATACTCGGTTCATGAGATCCATGAAGACAGCAGGAGCATTGGTTAAACCAAAAGGCATGACCATGAACTCGTAGTGCCTATAACGAGTATGGAACATGGTTTTTGGGATATCATCATCATGGACTCGTAATTGATGATACCCAAAACGTAGATCAATCTTCGAGAATATAGCAACTCCTTGAAGTTGATCAAACAAGTCATCGATACGAGGAAGAGGATAACGAATCTTGATGGTAAGATTGTTAAGTTCACAATAGTCGATGCACATGCGAAAGGATCCATCTTTCTTCTTCACGAAAAGAACAGGTGCACCCCACGGTGAAGAACTAGGATGAATGAATCCATTATCGGTCAACTCTTGCAGTTGACTAGCCAGTTCTTGCATTTCAGATGGTGCAAGACGATAAGGTGATTTAGCCACAGGGTTTGCACCAGGGATTAAGTCAATCTTGAATTCAACTTCTCGCATGGGAGGTAATCCGTTAAGATCCTTGGGAGAACCTCGGGAAATTCTCGCACGACAGGAATGTCTTTTAGTTCCTTACCTTTGGCTTTCGTATTAACTACATATGCCATGAAAGCCATGTAGTTTTTTACTTAAGCACTCGTGGGCCTTGATGCAAGACATAAGTTTGAGTCCTTGGGATGATTTCTCCCCAAAGACTTTCAAAGTATGACCCATCGGTAAAGGAATTCGAATACACTTCTCGAAGCATAGAATTTCCGCACGTTGCTTGGTTAACCAATCCATGCCAATAATAACATCAAAGCTTCCCATTTTCATAGGAATAAGGTTGGTGAAGAACTCGTGTTCGTTAAGGCTCAAGGTGCAATCGCGTATTACAACGTCAACGACGATCATCGGCGACTTCGACCGTGAAGGATTTTTCCAGATTAACACGTGGCTTAGAAAGTATAGGCTCGAATTCCAAGGACACGGGAATGAGGATAACAAAGGAAAGTAATTTAAACAAGAATAAGCTAAGAGTTGTAAGGTACATGGAATGATTCCATTTAGTAACACATTACCATTTGGAAACGTTGATACATCAACGTGAATTGACCTATTTGCCTTAGGAACTTGTGTATATCGGCCATAGTTTATCACTCATCCCAGAAATCCCCAGGTAAGCATAACTAGTCCCGTAGGATTTATGCGAAATGCTTACCTTAGCCCGAATGCCTTTTGCCAGGAAATCCAGAATACAGGTGTCTATGTGTCACACAATTTTTCTTAGATCATGAAATCAAAACATTGATGAGAGTTGTATAGATTAGACATAAGGTCTAAAGATCCAAGTCATAAGCATAAGCATACGATTCCACGTGTCATCAAGAATAAGATTAAGAGGTTTCATGTTCGGGGAGAGTCAAAGAGTCAAAGTTAAGTTTAGGGAGACATGTAACAAAGTTAAGCATTCATACGACAATCATATGCAAAGGCATCAAGTTGCACATATGAAGGCATATCATTATGTAGCATGCAAACCATACAATTTACAAGATGAAATATAATTCTATGAGGTTCATGCATACTTTATAGTCTAGGTCACCATTTCTAATAAACTAAATCCCTATAGTTATGGGCTTTGATACCAATCTATCATACCCCAACCTTGACGGCGGAAACGTCGAGATGTGAGAGTTAAGATAGTTCACAACCACATAACGCTATTATTAAATCCAAATATATTAACCATAAGTTCCAAAGGTAACATTACAATCAAAAGTCTCAAATAAATAAATTAACAAACATAATAAGATATATATCAAGCTCATTCATTTATTTAACTAAGTCCATTCCTAGGTGTGAACAAGCTTCAGAGGTGGCAATCAAACTTGGGCATTTCCTGAAACATGTTAAAAATAAAAGGTCAACATAATATTGGTGAGATTTCCATATTTTTCAATACATAAGTATATAAAAGATGGCAATTCATGTTTTATGTTAGAGAACAAAGTAACTAGGGATGTAAGACAGAATGCACAATCAAACCTTGATAGATTTTTACAAGTCTCAAACGTTTACAAGTATATATGATTACCTAAGTTTACATGGATTAACCAAGCAGGCTTGTCAGGCCCATAGATCTATGACGTCGCCAGGCTAGCAATAGTTAATGATTGTACATATAATCGACATTACATGGTAGCTACAAAGATCAACTAACCACAACATACAAGTGAATTGCCAAAAGTTTACAAGAATCAAACGTTTTACAAGTGCAATGGTTATAATGTAACATGTTTCACCCCAAAGTGTGAAAATATGTGTGACATCCGGTAAATTTCCGTTACCAAACTCCGTTAGTTCCGTTACGTCTTGCATACACGTGTCGTAAGCACACACTAGTTGTTGTTTAATGTTGGTGACCTAATAGTAATTAATAATGTTAAATTAATGATAATCTAATTGACAATGTGATTATGGTATTATGTTTATGTGTTT
>BJCM01266328.1:0-20745 GCA_018326385.1 Flaveria bidentis | reverse complement strand
TATATATATGTAGTGAGAGAGAGAGAGAGAGATTTCTATAAAAAGTTTATAAATGATAGAAAGTTGGTGAAGTAATATCAATCATTGATTTTAGGGATGAACGATATGATAAAGACTAAAGATGAAATAAGCACGCATGGAAGAGGTGCTATAGGGGTAGATTCAATATAGCCTACAATTGTTGAAATTTTTTTAAACTCTCTTATGTTTCTTAAACGCATATGAATTTTTTCCTACGACATTGTTTTAGAAAAAAATACACTATAAAATTAATCATTCTATTATGTTTTATTTTTGTATAGTATTATTATATATATTTTTTTTGGTTGAAAACGTGAATGGATCAAGTGAACTCCTTGTTTGTGAAGATTCCAACTAGTAAAAACAATGAAAGTCTAGAAGATGTAGTAAGATGGATAATAAGGAACATGATTATGTAACATAGATGACGAACCAATAGTCAATGGATAAACAAATGTTATTTAATAGTTATCATAGGATCACATTTATCTACACTCGCATGCTTTAGCCTCTATAGATTAATGATCTATGGAGCCTTTACAGAAGCACTCAAGATTTTTAGAAGAGACGCTGTGACTATTATCCACTACAAATGAGAACATTCTCTATTTATAGAGTTACATGTCCTAAATACTAGACACAATAATAATACAATAAATGGCAAATCATTTTGATTTAATCTTCGGGTCATTCGTAGTCTTAACACTTTTGAATATTAGTGGCTCATGCGGTGATCGTTGCTCCCTAATTAACAAATACATTGTATTTTAATGTTTAATAATCATCTAAACAAAATTAGTTGTCGTATTTGAATTTATCAAAACCCAACAATCCACCTTATTTGGCTAGATGTATTAAACATATGCCAAAGTACGATAAAACAAACATAATTTAATAATCTTGAACTTTGGTAGATGCATTTCATGTTTCTTTCACCGCTAACAATGTGAAGATCTCTTTATCTTACTTCTCAAACATAGAACAAACATCTTTTAGTTTTATGACTTTCTTTTATCTTCTCCCGCTCTAATTATGTTCCATCTAAACAATTTGATTCTTCTATCCTTATATCAAAGAATGTAAAAGTGTGGGGCCGTGGTGGTGTCTATTCAAATGTAGGAATCCTAAAAATCCTTAACATATGAAAAATATGACTTAAAAATTGAAGTAACCTGTAATCCAACAAGCACCGGCGGAGCTTCATAGGGGCCGGGGGGCCGCCGCCCTCCTATTTTTTCGTCCGTAGCGTTAAATTTTAGCTCGACAGTGTAAATTTTTGACCCGGTAATGTAAATTTTTATATAAATATTGAATTCACCCCCTTAAAAGATTTTGAAAGTCTTCAAAGTAGAAACAAGAACTCTTATATTGAATGATATATTAATAACCACAGATAAAATTTATTGCACTTGAAATTATGAGCTTTAGTCTTGATAATTATTTCTGCCCCAGGCTCATGCTTGCAATTTAACATTTTGTACGCACATAGATGTCTTCAAGATAAACATATGTTCTTTTGTAGTAAACGTTGCTTAACCGGTCTTAATCAGAAGACGGTTCTAGTCTATCCATCTCGATACCGAACTCTAAATAAACCCATCTTCTTCAATCAAAGCCTTATAATACAAGTTTTTACCGTCAAATTTGCTATTGAGTTAAACCGTTTTGATGATAAATGGACTTATTCACACGGAAATTGAACCATTATGAATACCAACTGCCTTTGAGCCACCTTTATTAAAAAGCAATTTTATGAAAGAAATTTTAAGTTTCTTGAACAAAATCAACATGCTCTTTTTATCATTGAGATATCCCATTAATATTTGTAGCTGAAATACCAATTGCTAATTCTTGATCAAATTTCATTTCAGTTAAAACTAGTTGTTTACCTACCCACGCATTGCGGTGGGAAAACCAAATGTACCAAAGGCATAAAAAACCTGACACGGCACATCTCAGCTTGGAATGAAAGTTGTGAGACGCAACATGTTGCTAGGATCTAGTCGTTGGAGCTGTAAAATAAAGATTGATTGGTTGAACGTCTAAAAAAGATTGGATTTTGCCTCCATTTACGCTATATTAATCTATTAATGTCCTTCATATAGAAATAAGTTTTCAAATACACATACAAAATCAAGAACTAAAGAAACCGTATTGTTGTTGTGCTTCTGTCACAATCTATTTTAGAAGTAACTCATAACCAACAAAAAATATCCGTATTTTGTTGATAGTACATAAGTGCACTTTTATGAAGAACGTATTTACCATCTACTTTAAACAACATACAATCATATACCATTTTACAACAGGTAGCAGAATTCTCTCATTTTCAACAACATACAAACATATTGTTGTTGTGTTTCTGTCACAAAAGGTACCTGAGTTCTAAGGTAATTTTCCTTGCACTCATTTTCTCTCTAAAATGAAAATAAAAACTAACAGGGTGCAATGACCAATAAATTTAGTTATATTAACTGAAGGCATAATTTTATACTATAAAAAATAACAAACTAAATAAACTAAATTAGTAAAAAACACATCATCTTATTTGTACTCGCTAACAATTTGTTTCTGTAGGAACTAAATAGTCTTGCATGGTAAAATCAATCAAACCTCTATCTACTCTTATGAAAGGAACCTTAAAATCAAATAAATTTCATAATATGAAATTCAGTTACGGATTTTCCTTCTTGGTTGTGGGGAAAACGAAACTAACATAGATCCAATTAGCTTTGTTGCAACGTATATAGGGGGACTACATAGATCAAGCCATTGAGATTACTTACCAGAAAGTGTGATAAAACAAAGTATAGTCATACTCATTTATATCATTTTTAGAGTTGAGAAATTTACCCGCGCTAGTATTTCTAATAGGTGTCACTGTAGACATACTGAACATGTAAATTCACCCAAAACATACAAACCTGATTTGTGAAATTAAACTTGGAATTCAAGCAGAAGGGAAACCTTCCATCTCGAAAAGGAGCCACACCTTGATTCGTAACAGGCATGCCTAATAAAGAACATATTTTCTGGATGTATCGTTTTTATAATCTGTAAAAACAAAATATTATAACATGATATAAAACAAAAGTTAAAGAAATACAATAAACCAGAACAACCTATCTAATGGGATTAGAGTAAGAGTTATACGCAGAAGTTAGGTACTCTTAACAAAAAATTATGTTAAATGATTAGCTACATGCCTGTGTAGTATTATTTGTATGATTTTTAAACATCAGATCTAAAACAATTCAACTAAGCCATTTAGAGAGTGTCTACATAGTCATACTAAGTAAACCAAAATAAACATCAAAATAGTGCATTTAAAATCCAAGATAAAAACAACTTGAATCGGGCTTATGGTAATCACATTTTTGTTGTCCAGAAGAATACAGAAGATAAATTGCTTTTTAATATTATTGTGTATTTGTATGATCCCACGTACTATATTATATAGACTATACAAAGTACAAAATAATATAAATACAATAAATGATAATGAAGGAAAAAAGCTATCAATTAGCAGGCCAAAGGTATGCAAGTTGTCGATCTTGATTTGTAAAGATCAATGGTCTATTTTGGGAGATAATGGAAACTGATCTCAATCATATATTTCAACATTCTTCCTCAAGTTGAGTAGTAGGGTTTCCGATACTCAACTTGCCAAGACAACCATTAAAGATTTTTCCATTGATCGCTTTTGTTAGAATATTTGCATGTTGATCTTCTGAATGAATCCATGGAAGTTCGTTTATGCCTGTTTCAAGTTTCTCTTTGATGAAGTGTCCACCTCAACATGTGTTGTGTGATCATGTTGGACTGAATTCTTAAAATTTTGAATATCCGCTTCGTTATCACACATGATTTTGCTGGGTTGAGTTGGGGGGTATCCGATTTCCGTCAAGAGCATCTGTATCTATAGTATCCCTGTTAGTCCACGGGCTATCCCCTGAAATTCAGCCTCCGTGCTGGAAAGGGCCACCACCTTTTGTTTCTTGCTTTTCCAAGTTACAAGGTTTCCACCAATGAGGTTAAAGTAACCTGATATTGATCTTCGATTCCTTTTATCACATGTACAGTCTGCATCGGTATATACTCGAGTTTCCAGATGCACATTTGCTTTGAACAGAACTCCATTGCTAGGTGTCCCTTTCAGGTATCTGATGATTCTCCGTACGGCTTCCATATGGGTAGCTTGGGGTTGATGCATGAATTTGCTCACGACTCTTATAACATAAGTGATGTCAGGCTAGGTATGTGAGAGGTAGATTAGTTTCCCTACTATCCGTTGATATTTTCCCTTGTCCGCTAACTTCGCATTTTCTTCCATATAGAGTTTTTGGTTTACCTTCATAGGGGTATCTACTAGTTTGCAATCAATCATCCCTGTTTCTACCATTAGGTCAAGGATATATTTCTTTTGACAAATAAATATCCCTTGTCTTAATCTCAAGACTTTAATGCCAAAGAAGTATTTGAGGTTTCCCGGATCCTTCATTTAAAACTCTTTGAATAAGTTTTCCTTCAACCTTGTCATCTCTTCCTCATCATTACCTAAGATTATCATATCATCAACATAAATAATTAAGCATGTTACAAGCTCATTTCTTCATTTAAGGAACAAAGTATAATCAAAGTTACTCTGCTTGAAGCCATATTTTTTGATGGCTAAGGTAAACCTACCAAACCAGGCACGGGAGACTGTTTTAATCCGTATATGGACTTGTTCAAGCGGCACACTTCTCTACCATTGGATTTTTTCCATGATTCCAGGAGGAGGTTCCATATAGACTTCTTCGTTAACTTCCCCATGTAGGAAATCATTTTTTACATCAAATTGAAGGAGAGGTCATCCTTTATTTGCAGGTATGGAGAATAGTACCCTAATCGTGTCGATTTTTGCCACGAGAGAAAATGTTTTAGAATAATCAATTCCGTATGTTTGGGTGTACCCCTTTACTACAAACCGCGCTTTGTATCTTTCAATGGTTCTATCCGACTTTTATTTTATAGAGAACGCCCATCGACATCCTACTATTTTTTTTTCAGGAGGGAGGATACATTTTCCCATGTGTTATTCTTGTTAAGCGCATCCATTTCAACTTCCATTGCCACTCTATATTCCTTAGATTCAAGAGCTTGTTCAATTGTGGTAGGAATTTCTTCAGAACATAGAGATGTGGCAAAAGCCTGAGTTTCTGGTGATAAATTTACGGTTGCGATATTTGCCATTGGATATCGGGAGCTTCTAGATTCCTTCTCGGGGGAGTAGCTTTTTAGAGGAATTGCTCTGTTAGATCTCGGAGGAAGTACATATCTGTTTTGTTCAGATTGTGAAGACTTCTATTCTTCTGCATGCTCATGAGTTTCAGCGTTAGTGGATGAGTCTTAACTAATAGGATTTCCAATATACTCATACATTTCAAAATTAGTGGACAAATTATGTTCTTGAGTTTGAGAATTACTTACCTCAGACACTAGGTTGGGGTGATCATTGTTAGTGGTACCATCTTCAGGACTAGTGGATTGTGACGTGATTTGGGCTCCATGAGTAACTTCTTCTAAGGATGGCATCCATCTTATCCAACTCAATGAGTCATTATGCATCTTTTCCACCTAACCAGTCTGTTGCGTACTGTAGAAGTATTCAGTTTTAAGAAAATCACAGTTCATCATGGTGTACATTTGGTGTTTGTTCGGACTTTAACATCGATAACCTTGTTGGTTGACTCCATAACTGACAAACACACATTTCTTATCACATGCATCAAGTCTGGAACGTTCGGTTTTTCGTATGTCAACAAACATGGAACAACCAAAGACACGAGGTTCAAGGGTCAAGATAGATGGGGGTTTATGAAATTTAGCCATGGCTTAAAGAGGAGTTTTAAAATCAAGAGCTTTTGTTAGAAGAAGGTTTACAAGATAAGTTGTTACAAGGGCTTCGAGGCAGAAAGATTTTGGGACCTGAGATTCAATCATTAATGCATGAGTTATCTCTAAAAGAAAGAAATTTTTCCTTTTTGATGCCCCGTTTTCTTCAGGAGTATGAGCGCATGAGGTTTGGTGGATTATTTATTTTTAAAAAAATTGTTTCATGGAAGTGTTTACAAATTGTCCCCCATTATCAGATCTTAGAATTTGTATATCACTTTTTATTTGGGTTTTAATTATGACACAAAAACTTATGAATTTGAAAAAAAAAATCTGATTTATTTTTTAGAAGATAGATCCAAGTCATGCGAGTGCAATCATCAATGAATGATACGAAATAACGGTAATTCCCCCCCCCCCCCAACTTTTGTTGGCCCCTATACGTCTGAATGAATTAATAGAAAAGGACTCTCGACTTTAGTGTCATTTGATTTGAAGGTGTGTCTATGACTTTTAGCTAAAAAACATGTCTCACAATTTAAGACTTATTTGTTAGAAAAATAAGGAAATAATCGATGCAAATAACCACCGAATGAGTGTCCCATTCTTTGGTGCCATAACCAAGCCTCCCTATTGGTAAATTGTAAGGCCCTGTTTCCGGGACGCTCACAGTTGGTCGATCGTCGCACATAAAACATACAAATACCTTTAATTTTCATAAACCTCGCATCAGAATTATCAGACATCTCATTTCATTATAAAAGCTTTTGCAAAACAATACATCGTTATCAAGTTACAAAATACATGTTGCATTACATCACAAAAGCATTATAAAAATGGATGTCATCCAAAAAGTGCTGAGTAGCCGCCTCGTGCTATCCCAGCAACTATTACCTGACAACTGGAAACACATAAAAGTCAGCGTTGCTGAGTGAGTTCTAGTTTTATAACAAAACATATTTTTCTTTCATTAAAACCGTTCTTTACTTTTATGCGATCATACATCATACGTACACATAGATAATATCATTATTATCTTCATCGTTCATCCGTTAACTTTCATTCATTCATACATTCTTTCTTTAATTCGTTCGTTCATCATTACATCTTTTCTTTCCATCAAAACCATTAACTTTACCGTTCCATCATGCATAAAGCTAGTACTGGACCGAAGTCTATCATAGACCTTCTATCATGGTGTACAACACCCTGGCCGCAGTACCGAAGGTAAAATTCAGGTGTACCATTGTCATGCGCTATACCCTTCCGTCATGCATAAAGCTAGTATTGGGCCAAAGCCTAAAATAGACCTTCCATCATGGTGTACAACACCCTGGCCACAATACCGAAGGTAAGCAACAATGGATACAAATGGTCAATCACAAAGAAAGACCCAGATGTGCATCCTTCTGGGGTAGCGAACCCACACACCGTTGGGCTAACACCCTACATGGGGCGTGTCCTAACATACAAGGCTTGCAAGACTTTCATTACTTCCATCGTTCATTAATGCATGCATTCATTCATCATGTTCCTCTTTTTATTATCTTCCACTTTACGTTACATAATACTTTCATTTCATTCATTAACATTCCATGTAAAGCCAAGGGAAAAATAATCATACATAATAATAAGGAACATTAACATGCACAGCTAACATCATCATACAGGGCATCATACATGCATAACATACATCATGCATAATCATACAACATCATACTTCATCATCATTCCTAATATAACATCTATGACCTCAAAAGTCAAATTATATGAACTTACAAGAACCTTCCACGTCAAAACTTACATCTGCACTTTCTCCCAAAAGTCAATAAATTCACTACGTTTTCCTCAGGTACACCAGCCCTACTTGGGTGTATGGGCACCCTTCAGTCGCATGGCCTCCCAGGCGACTGAACATCATGTGAATGGATAATATGCGAATGAAAACCCATGCGAATGGACCTAATGCGGATGAACACTTGTGCGAATGGACCTAATGCCGATGGAACTAGGCGTATGGACCTCAGTCGCATGACTCCCCATGCGAATGACCCTCAGTCGCATGAATGACATGCGTATGGGCTCCAGTCGCACGACTCACATGCGAATAAACCTCAATCGCACGACTGGCGTGTGTATGGACCTCAATCGCATTCCTTTTGGCCGTATGACCTCCAGTCGCATGCCATTCGGTCGCATAGCCCTTATTGGTGTAGAATGCAGTTTATCCCGAACCCGATCTGCCATTTTCGACCTCCAAGCTCTTCCAAATATCTTCTAAGCCCAAATCAACCATCCTAAACCTTAGGAATGCATTCCACAACACCATCCAAGCACACACAAGCCTGAAATCAAACACCACTCGCATCACACACAAACACATACACACGGTTCAAACACACACATTTCAAAAACGAGTTTCACTATGTGTTCCAACCCCAAATCAGTTGAAAACGTGTAAAAGAGGGGTCCAAGAACTCACATAAACAACACCGTCTAGTAGAGCTTCGACTCAACCCGCTACACTTCAACTTTCACGCTCGAATCCACACGAACCAAGCTTGAGACCACTTTTTCTTCCTCTTCTCTCTTTTACCCGAAAATGAATGAGTGTGGGGGAGGGTGTGGGCTACCTTCCCCCTCTTATACCCCCACTCCTTCAAGGGTTTTCTCGTTTTGGCAAGTTTGGTCCCTCGACTTTGGACTTTATTTCTTTTTCTTTTTCGTCAACTTCAAAGAAAATATCCGGGTGTTACATAAATCCATGAGCTAGCATTGCAGTGTCGTGTCCAATCACTTCATCAACATAATATAGTCCTTGTCACTTACTACCACACCCAATGATCTTTCTTGTCTTGATATCCTGTAAGATACAAAAGGTTGGATGCATAAGAACAACACAATTTAGTTCTTTTGTGAAATGACTGATTGACAACAATTTATGGGATAAAGATGGAACATAGAGACAATTGGACGATTTTATATTTGGAGAAACTTGAATAGTTCCTCCTCCTTCCACTTGGACAATTTCTCCGTTTGCGGTATGAATTCTAGATTTTTGTTGTTTTGACATTGAGCATATGTCGGATTTTTCAAAAGTCATAGTATCGATAGCACCACAAGCAAATATCCATAAATTTTTATTTCCTTCATTTTTCTGACATGTTAACCTCCCCAATAGTTTTTGACTCCCTTTTATTTAATTCGGAAAAGTGTGGGGGGTTTTTAATAATTTCTGCAACTTGGGATTGATTTAATAAATTAAGGAGATTTTCACTAAAAAATGAGGGTTTGTGAGAGTCATATTTGAACTATTGGGTTTTAAATAAAAAGAATGAGAGAGTGGAGGGTTTGAGATGTAATTGCCAAACCCTATACCTACGGTGCTCATTGTTTCCTCCCTGTTCATGGCCATAAAGTAGAAGCTTTCTCTGGTGTTTCCTTTTCGAAGCTCTCTGGATGTCCGGTCAGTTTGGGGTGGTCTCCGCTGCTACTACCACTGTTAGTAGTCCTTGATGTCCGACAACGACAGCGGCCTTGTCGTCTTTCCCTTTTATGTGCCCGTCGACCCATTATTTATGGTACCCCACAAGTTTGAAGCATTGTTCTTTTGTGTGTTTGGTCATGTCACAGTGCTCACACTTCAGCTTGATTTTATCGATTCGAGATGATGACGAATTGGATTTTTGTTCTAACCGGCGGCCTCTAGATACAAGCCCTAACCCATCAGAGTCACTGGTGGAGTTCAGACCTGATGCCACCCCTTGTTGTGTACATCCGAAAATACCTTAATGGGTTGTTTATTTTCAGACAACAACATGCATAGGTTGCTTCAGCCGATGGCAAAGGTTCTCATCATAGGATTTCCTATCTAAAGGAGACATACTTTAGATCAAGGGCATTGAGGAATTAAAAGAGCTTATTTTCTGACCTAATTTCGTTGTATGCGGCTATGTCTTTCTGGCAGGTCATCGGATTTGGATCTCGCCATTCAATTTCTCCTTAGATACCTTGCATCACGATCCAAAAATATTCTAATGGTACATCATTCTTTTTGAACTTGTTTTCTTTGATGTCGAGATCGAAAGTCTGAAGCTTGTCTTTGACACTGCTATATGTAACCACAAGGGAACTCTGCTAAGTTACTAGCAAGGGTTGACTTGATATTTTGAATTAGCCATGAAAAGACAATTGAATCACCTTGTTTCCACTGTTTATCAATGGGTTCGAGTGGTTATTTGGTGAGATGGTCTAGAAGGGTTTCGATTTCCCCCCTATGGCGACTTGTATCATCCGAGCTCATAGAGGTAGTTTTGGCTTATGAGTTTGAGATTGATTTTTAGGCTATCGAAAGGGCTTGGTTTCGGGTTCTGGGTTGGGGTTTGTACTCTATTTTTGAGGAGGTTGTCTATTTGGATAGCTAGATTATTAGTATCTTCTTCTGCCGTTCTTTTGGTTTAGGTAGATGATGAGCACCAAGGTTTCCAGATCATGAACACTTCTCTGATACCATGTTGTCCATGATAACCAAAAGAATACACAAGATAAATTGCTTTTGTATACTGTTATGTATTTGAATGATCCTACGTACAATATTATATGGACTATACATAGTATAAAATAAAGGAAATACAATAAATGATAATGAATGAAAAAAGCTCTCAATTAGCAGGCCAAAGGTATACAAGCTATGGATCTTGATTTGTAAAGGTAAATGGTCTATTTTGGAAGATGATGGAAACTAAACCCAATCATATATTTCAACAATTTTTAGTAAAGTAAGATGGAAAACCTACCACATCTCCTAGTTAATACCGTTCCATCAACAGTCCTCTCTATTCTTTAACTAGTGCACCTAATTTTCCAACCTATATATGTAAAATAATGAACCATATAACAACTCATTTCATATATCAAAGTAATAATATGATTTTAATGTTGACACATTAGACACAAAATTTAACTAAATGATACATCATAACAATGAGAGTTAAAACACACATCTCATAATAAAGATAATGTTAATGATCAGGGTTCATCAAAACAGAACTTAAAAATCATAACACAAATAATAAAGAGACGGATACCAAAAAAACCTAACAATAGCATGATTGTGTTTTAAAATGGTAAGCATATTGCCCACTTGCTATTTCTTCTCTATTTAATTTTCAACCATTTGAATAAGGGTTTAACAACATAATAGTCTGAGCACTCCATTTTTGTAACTGAAATAAAGTAGTTGAGCGGCTAATTTAAATAGATTCTAGAGTTAATTACGCAAATGGTCCCTGTGGTTTATACAAAATAACATGTTTGGGTACTAAGGATTTTTTGTAACAGGTTGAGGTATTGTGTTTCAATTTTATAACGAGTTAGGGTATTAAAACTAACTGACGTTAGTTTTTCTGTTAAATACAAGGGCATATTTGTCTTTTTAATTTACAGAGGACTACTAGTGTAATTAAAAGGATTGTTGGTGCCATTTATTATAAATGAAGGTGTATTTTTGTAATTTCATACACACACATATATATACTATACATATACACACATATATATAACCACTAGCGGTACCACCACCGGCAGCCACCACAGCCGGCAGCCCCCACCAACCGCCACCACCACCGGCAACCCCCACCACTAGCTACCACCACCAGTGGCAACCCCCACCACCAGCGGCCACCAGCGGCCACCATCACCGGCTCAAGCAATGGTCACAAGAAATCAGCTTACCTCCTACCCACCAGCCACCACCGAACACCCACGAACACCCCTAATTTAGATCTGAACCCTAATTGAGTATTGGTCACAAGAAATCAACTTGTCGCTCTTTTGTTCACAATAAATCAACAATGATCAGAAGAAATCTAAACCGTAATCGAGATCTGAACCACCACATGACCACAAACACCCACGAGCGACCACCGCACCATCCCAAATCAACCTACCTATAACAAGGGAAAGATAGAAGGGGATCTTGTGAGATGATGATGATAGTGCGATGGGGATGGTCACAGGCGGTGGGGCGACAGGTATGTTCGCTGGCAGTGGGGGCGGCGTGGTTAATGTCAGGGGGTGGGGGCAGCGGGGATGGTACCCGGCGGTGGGGGCGATGAGGATGGTCACAGGCGGTGGGGGCGATGGGATGGTTGCAGGCAGTGGGGGCGACGGGATGGTCGTAGGCAGTGGGGGCGACCGGGATGGTCGCTGGCGGTAGGGGTGGCGAGAATATTGGTGGTGGTTGAATTAGTTTCAGAACATGAAAAAAGTGTGTGTGTGTGTGTGTGTGTATGAGTGCCTATGCATTCATATATCTATATGTATATATAAAGTTACACAAACAGTCCATTTTATTTATTAATGACATAAATAGTCCATGTAACGTAAAAAGACGAAAATGCCCTTGGATTTAACTGAAGAGTTAACGTCTGTTAGTGTTAATACCTTAACTTGTTACAATTTGAAAACACAATACCCATACTTATTATAAAAAACTCTTAGTACCCAAACTTGTTATTTTTAGTAAACCACAGGGACCATTTGCGTAATTAACTCTAGATTCTAAGTTGAATTTTGCTACTAACATTAACTGTTAAATACCATCAATTTTTCTTCCTTGAAATCATTAGTAATGCTATTGTTTATAAACATGAAATTATACTATTGGTTTATATTGTTGCATTAGAAATGCATCGGTTAGAACTAGTCAAGCACACATAATCTTGACAACCTCCAAGTCATGTGGGTTCAAAATAGATGAACTACAAACTGAAGCAAACTTGCTATAGATATTCATAAGTAAAACTCAACTTTGATAGATATATATTTACCTTTAAATGTAAAAGAGAGCAATAAGACAAACGTGAAGAATCTCTTAATTTTATTGCTTGGGGAAGAAAAACTATTACATAATAATAAAAAGGATCCTTTTTAAATTTAATTAATTATTAAAACAAACCAAAAAAAATCAATAGATTAAAAAGACATTAAATACATGCTAATGACATCACCCCTAGATACATGCATGATGTTTATGTTCATCATAGCAAATCAAATTACACAAAATACATGAAAGAATGACTTTGATTAGCAGGCATACCTCGAAAACAAAGAGTTTATTTAAGAGTGTTACTAAAAACACTCATCCTGTAATAACAAAACATAAAAACTATAATACACCACCAAAATCAACAAATATCTTATGTTATTTGGTATATGTAAATTAATATGATCACTTACAGTGAAGGATAAGTCCTAAGGTATCTTAATATTCATAGTTATCATCTCTATAACTACAACCACCACAAAGCCAAGAAGTTCTACAAGAGGACAGGAAGGAAGTTTCCAAGCAATGCAACTAGTGGAAAGTTTGGCCTGGACAAAGGCAAAGTCAAGTGTTACAACTATAACTTGATGGATCACTTTGCTAGGGAGTGTAAGGCACCTAGAACAAATGGTGGCCAAACACAGTCCTAACCCAACTACACTGACAAATCCCCCCAGAATGAGAAGCCAAAGCAGCAAGCTGCTGTTGCTGTTGAAGAAGGAGGTTTTGACTGGAGCTTTCAAGTGGAAGGTGCTTCTCCAAACCAAGCACTAATGGCAGATCATGATGAAGCCAAGGTATTGGAACATCTCTATACCCCTGAATGCATTGCTAAAGTTAATAGATACAGGTCCTATAACTTGGAAATGAGATCTCATCTTGAGTCCTTAAACATTTTTAGAGATGATTTTAGAAAGTCTAGAAATGATTATAAACTGAAGATAGAGGATTTAGAGAAACCTATTTCATTTCTAAAACATGAGCACACAGATTTTAGGACTCAGATCAAGGATCTCATAACCAAGCTTACTTAGTGCCAGACTGAGCTTGTGATCAGCAAAGTCATGGCAGACAAATGTGTTCTTGAAGAAGAGACCTTCAAGAACATGATATCATCATCCCTACACAACAAGGTGTGCTATCAAAACAAACAGGGACTAGGATCAAATGAGATAGCTCCTCCACACACTATCTTGTCAGTAAGATCTCCTAGGTGTGGAACTTATGAAGATGAGCTTCCTCTCATAGATTCTTTGAATGAAGAGGATGAAGAAGTGATAGTGAAAAATTTCTCTGAGAAGAGTGAAGAGGAGGATTCTAAGAAGGTCCAATATCCTTCTGAGGAGAAGAAGAAGACTGTGATGACCAAGTCAATGAAAAAGAACCTGATCAGGAAGAGCAAGAGAAAAGCAAGGAAGGATCAAGAGATTAAGGCTACTTTTGATTCCAAGCAGAAGCAAGTTTTTATATCTGCAGGTTTTGAAGTAGTAAAGATTGAAGACATCAACCTAAACTCTTCTGCAAAGAGTTTTGGTTCTTGTTCAAATCATCTCAGTACCAAGATGAATACTAATCTGCTATGTACCACTACTGCACAGCCTGGACCATCAAACTTCAATAACATTTCCAAGCCCAAAAGGACTGTTTCAGCATCTGCAAAGATGAAGGTAGAGAAGGGATGTGACCAAAGTTAGTCTTATTCCCAGTAGAAGGCTCTTAGGAAGAAGAAAATGGAGTGTGATATGTGTGAGAGTACTACTCATCTTGCTAAGAATTTTCAATACAATCCTAAGGGTACTCTTCATATGACCAAACCAAGAACTTCCAAGAGTTTCAACAAGATTCAAGCTTTGGAAGGAAAATCTATTTCCTTCGCAAGCTCCAAATCGAAGAAGAAGGCATGTGGAAAATTGTCTTCGGAAGAAAAGTTGGTCTCAAAAGAAAGGAATACTTCTGAAGCACTAAAGTCTGATGCAGTGTCTGCAGAATCTTCTGAAAGGTCAGTCATCAAAACTTCCAAAGTATCAAAAGCTTTCGAAGTATTGAAGGTTAAGTCCAAGATTCCAAAGGTGGTGTGGAAGTCTAAGAAAGACCAAGTGACTGGAAATTCTCCATCAACAACAGTTCAAGATCCTCTTAGAACAACCATAGGATCTATTACTATTTCATTACCTTCTGTTTCACTTTGTGAGCCCAAGACAAGTAAGGCTTGGGCTTCCAGATGTAACTAATCATTTTCTTTGTGCAGGAACAACTCAAGACATACAAAAATGTATGGATCATTGATAGTGATTGTTCCAGGCACATGACAGGCAATAGGTCACTACTCCAGAACTTTGAAAGGATTGATGGAGGACCAGTTGCTTTTGGAGGAGTTGAAGGTGGTTACATCTCTGGAAGGGGCAAGGTCACAAATGGTAAGCTCAGCATTGAAAAGGTAAACTTTGTCATGGAGCTTGGGTACAATCTTCTGAGTGTATCCTAATTTTGTGATCAGAGTCATAACATGCTCTTTACTAAGCATGAGTGCATTGTTCTCAAGCCCAGGGTGATTATTCCTCATGAGCATATCCTGCTTAGAGCCCCCAAGAAAAGGAACATGTACAAGATGGATTTGCAAGAAACATCTCCCTCTAGAGAAGTTTCATGCTTTCTATCTAACAAGCCTAAGGAAAGGAACTCCATCACTACACCCCTACACTTGTTACATATAGATCTCTTTGGCCCCACTAGTGTAATGAGTCTAGGAAGGACCTCTTACTGTTTAGTGATCATAGATGACTTTACAAGATTCACTTGGGTCTTCTTCCTTAGAACTAAGGATGAAACTCCTGAGATTTTGAAGAGTTTCATCTTGAAGATTGAGAATCAATCTGATCACAAGGTCAAAATCATAAGATGTGATTAGAGAATTGAATTCAAGAACCAAATCCTTGATACATTTTGTGATGAGAAAGGTATTTCAAGACAATATAGTGCTCCCAGGACTCCTCAACAAAATGGTGTTGCTGAGAAGAGAAACAAGATACTGATTAAAGCTGCAAGAACCATATTGTCTGACTCTAAGCTGCCCATCACCTTCTGGGCAGAGGCAGTCAACACTGCCTGCTATGTGCATAATAGAGTTTTAGTAGTTAAGACTCATTGTAAGACTCTTTATGAACTTTGGCACAAGAGGAAACCTTTCATTGGTTTTCTCAGGTCATTTGGATGTCCTTGCACTATCTTGAATACCAAAGATCAAATTGCAAAGTTTGCTAAGAAATCAGATGATGGACACTTTATTGGATACTCTTCCCAAGCTAAGGCTTACAGAGTATACAATCTTAGAACTATAATTATTGAGGAGTCAACCAATGTGACTTTCAATAAACACACACCCTGTGTAGCTAGTTCTGGTCCTGATTGACTGTTTGATCTTGATTTAGTTACCAATTGTTTTAACAAATCTTATGAGACTGTTTGAGGATCTGCAGAAAATTTAAATACAGGTGATCCTGATCCAAGATTTGAGCTGAGAAGATCTTCAAATAACACATCTTCAGCTCCAGTTGGAACTACTTCTGCAAATGAGGTTTCTATCAGCACTTCAATGACAACTTCAGCTGATACATCTTGGATGCCTTCAAAATCTAGCTCAGAGGCTCCACAACCAGATAAAGATGCCTCCCATGTAGAAGACAACAATGGAGGTGGTGACAGTGATCAAGAATTTCTTGATGCTGATACCCACTCCATAGATAACAACATCAATGATGTCACACACTCACTAGATCAAGTTTCTCTTGATAAGTGTGCTAATGTGGTGGGTGAAACTTCTATGCCAGATCTAAATTTCTCTAATATATATCTCTCTCAACAACTTGCTTTGATCCCTTAACAGGAGCTGCTTCAATTCAAAAGACAGAAAGTTTGGAACCTTTTTCCTCTTCCTCATAGGAAGACTACTATTGGTACCAAATGGGTTTTTAGGAATAAAAAGGATGATAGAGACATTATCATCAAGAACAAAGCTAGACTAGTTGTTCAAGGGTACACACAAGAAGAAGGGATTGACTACACTGATGTCTTTGCTCCTGTAGTAAGACTGGAAGCTGTTAGGATATTCTTGGCATTTGTTGCATCCAAGAACTTCAAGGTATTTCAACTTGATGTGAAGTGTGCTTTTCTTTATAGAGTGATTGATGAAGAGGTGTATGTCAAACAGCCACCTGGTTTTGTAGATCCTAATCATTCTGATTATGTCTGCAAGCTTGACAAAGCTCTTTATGGGCTGCATCAGGCACCCTGGAAGTGGTATGAGACACTATCTGAGTATCTTTGCAAACATGGATACAGGAGAGGTACCATAGATGGAACTCTCTTCATCAAAGGATAGGGAAATGAAATACTACTAGTTCAAGTGTATGTAGATGACATCATCTTTGGTTCAACTAATCCAAAGCTCTGCAAAGACTTTGAGAAGCTGATGAATGACAGATTTGAAATGAGTGCCATGGGAGAACAAAATTTCTTTCTGGGAATTCAAGTGAAGCAAGTTGAAGATGGCATCTTTATTAGTCGGTCAAAGTATGTTTAGGACAAACTCAAGAGGTTCAACATGACTGATTGTAATATTGCAAAGACACCCAAAGAAAGAAACCACTCCCTTGGACCTGATCTTGAGGGGGAGTGTGTGAATGAACACCTTTACAGGGCTATGATTGAGTCTCTTATGTATCTTATAGCTAGCAGGCCTAATATCATGTTTGCTACATGTATTTATGCAAGTCATCAAAACTCTCAGGAAAATTTTCCGAAGTCATTTTAGCTTCGGAAGCTTTTTCATTAAAAACTTTCGAAGATAATTTACCTTCGGAAACTTTTTGACTTCCAAGAAAACTACTTTTTGAGCAAAAGTAAACTACTTTTTCAGAGGTGGGACCAACATCCGGATTTCAAAGTTTATCCTCTTTCATTAAACTTTATCTGAAAACCTTTATACATATAAACCTAACGGTTTCCCCCTCTTTCTATCATCTACTTCTTCCTCCAAACCTAAAACCCCAAAATTTCTCTCTAAAATTTCTTTCTTCTTTCTCTCTTCATCCCTAAGCCACCTCACAATGGCCAACCCTGCTTACCGAAATGACACGAACTTTACCATGCAGCTACACAAGCAACATAACTAGGTTGCTCTGTTAAGCTCTGAGAAAGATCCTCATTTCTCAGATGTTTGTTGCTTCTTAGCTTTGTCAAACTATTTCACCTCCCTAACCATTCATCCTCCACTGTATGAGGATCATCTTCTCGAATTATTGAAGACCTGCCAAGAGGTCGTTATGGATGGGGAGAATGCACTGTCTACCACAGTGCAGGGGAGAACAGTCTTCATCACTCCGGCCATCATCAACATGCATCTTCAGCTGGATGACGAAGAAGGTGAGGTTTTCTTCCCAAAGGAAGCTGTTAATCATTCTTTTGAGCAGATGGGTTATGAGGGAGACTACTTTGTCAAGACCTTCAGAAAAGGGAAGGTCTCATCCCAATGGAAATTCATACTCCATGTGGTTATCCACAGCTTATCAAACAAGCATGGTGGATGGGACCAGATTCCTGAGGATCTCTCCTTCATTATCTATAGAATGATTCAGGAGGTCAAGTTCAGGTATTCTCAGTTTGTTTATACTAATATGCTTGCAAACTTGGACTCCTTAGAATACTATATGTTCCCTAGATATGTCCAGTACATTCTTAACTGTGAACTGGGCTCACAATTAAGGGGAACATGTAACATTCTTAAACTAGGACAGATGAAGCCCACCATCTTCAAGATAATGAGAAAGCCCACTGTTGGCTTCTCTGGGGTAGAAACAGCCCTAGTCCTAAAAATGTTAGAGCTTATTGCTTAAGGTGACAACCTAGCAGCACCAGCTAGTGTTGAACCCGCACCTTCTACTTCCCAACCACCCAAACATCCTCAAATCACCCTCACTTACTAAAGAAAATCCAAACGAACCCCTACTTAGACTATTCAGTTTGTGGAGGCCCCCATACACTTACCAATACAGGAGGAAGTGGACACTGGAGCTTCCACTTCTCCTGAGGAGCAGACCACTCCCATCTCTTAAAGGATCAGTGCTAAGGTTCCCCATGCTCAGCCTGATGAGCTCATTAGCCATCTCTCCCAAACTGCCTTAAGTGGTCACTCTGAGTCTCTACACTTAAGTGATCAACATTCAGGGGACAGTTACCATCCCCAACCTTTGGATCTAAATCAACCTATTCCCAACCTTGACTTCTATACTGATGAAGATTTAGGTTTCAGTGAGTACCATGATTCTCTCTTCTTTTCCCCTACTCAAAGAGAGACGAGTGCTCCTGAGTCTCCTGTTTCTAGCCCACATCAGTCACCTACAACTAAGATGGACACTTCTAAACATGTTCAAGATGTTCATATGGAAGTGGCTCTCACTTTAGAAAGTGATTACATCATTAAGACCTCAACCATGGCAACTCAGCCCACTGACATCTCAACTGAGATTGCCAGTGAGCAGAGGAAATCCAACAGCCAAGAACCTAAAGCTGGTGGTGAGACTGAGGACTTTGGTATAATCATCTCCTCCCCCAATGACTCTTCTGATGAAGATGAAGAGGGGAATGTAAGACTAAAGGTGCAATAATTATCTATAACATGCACCTATTTAGTCTCCAAGGTTAGTCACCTTGAATCTCAAGTGACTACCTTGCTGAACAGGGTCAATGATCAGCAACTTGAGGTTTCATTTCTTAAGTAACAACTAGCTGGGAGACCTTTAAGAGGGGCTCAACCAGGAACACAAGAACCTGTGGAGGTGGTTGACCTAACTCCTAGGTCATATATGAAAGTGGGTGATGCTACCAAAAAGGGGGAGAAAGTCATCACTACCACAGAACCTAGGAGTTTCTCAGGGAGTATGGACATTGAGGACTCACCATCTTCACTTGCAATTGTGCCTACTCAACAACTTCCTCAAGTTCATATTGATATGGACTCAATAGACTCCTTAATACAGAGTCTATTTGAGGAAGGAATACCAAGGGCCATGTCATCTCCATCAACTTCCAATCACATCATTGGGTGGAGATATGACAGCAACAGGAGAGCCCTAACCATCATGAAAGTACAAGGGCAGCAAGAGATCTTCTATTTTTAGACCCTGGACTATTATGATAGTCTGGATTTAGTCAACATGCAACTTGTCAATCCAAGCCAATCAAGAAAAGCTGACAAGTTGGTTCAAAGAAACCAAGACCGGATCACTAACAACTTGGCTCAAAGAATCCAAGCTGACAAGTTGTCTCAAAGAAACCTTAATTGAAGGCCGAGTGACAGAACCTAAGAGCCCAGTCCTATCACCAACAACTGTTGCAGAGATCAATGCCCTTTTTGAGACACCTGCTGGTGAAGGTGCTTCTCAACCTCTCTCTGGCCAAATCTTAGAAGTTTCATCAAGCAATGAAGGCCAAAGCTCTCTCCATCCTGAGTCACAAAGGTCTGTGAGTGACAAAGGGAAAGGAAAGATGACATCTGAGGAGATTGAGGAGAAGGGGAGAGAGAGGAAAAGGAAGCTGAGGGGAGAAAGTTCCTCTACTGAGTCTTCAAGACTCAAGGAGTCTGCTATCAGGGTTGCCCCCAGACCAGATACTCAGAATGATGAGTTAATGGAAGTTAAGATAAACTATCTATAGACAAGGAACTATGACAAAGATAGTGTCATCTCTCTTCCCTTGGAAGAGTTGAATGAACTGGTTGACCAGGAAAGGACAAGGGAGAAGAAGGAGGCAGAAGATGCAGAGCTTTTAGTACAAATCAAAGAAGACAGAAGAAAGAAAAGATTGTACAAGCATGTGCCTACCCTCTCCCCAGTTCAAGAAAGTCCTGCACAAGAGGATATGGTTCAACAAGAACCTCAGGTAGATAAAGAAGAAGATAGGATCAAGATGATCAACTACCTGAGTGTCACAGGCCTCTATCAGGCAGAAGCACTTCTTCCCCTATC
>BJCM01266318.1:3530-14866 GCA_018326385.1 Flaveria bidentis | reverse complement strand
TTCAGAATGAAATCATTGATATCTAACTTCGTTAGCATACCATTCTGTCTGAGATTTGAGACAAAGGAAGCCCATTTCTTCGGTAATCCATCATCAAAGTTGGACACTTTATCTTCTATCTACGTCGTTACCCCTTGAGTGTGCATCTCACTCATCAAGTGGTAGAATCTATCGATCACGTCATCCAGGCTTTCCTTACCCATTGAAGAGAAGTTGTCAAACTCCTTCTTCAATGCCTTAGCCTTTATAGCCTTGAGTGATGCATTTCTGTCATACCTCTTCTCCAATGCATCCCATAATTTCTTTGCTTGTGTATACTCCGAGTATTAATGGAAACTATCCTTCGGAATAGACTGTGTAAGCAAAGCATATACTTTCTTTTCAGCATTGTGTTTGACCTTTTGTGCATCAATCATGCCATTTAGTGTAAGTTTGACGTCAGCTCCTACTGGCATACTATACCCCATCTCTATAGCTTCCCATAGATTGGTATCTACTCCACTTAAGTAGATTTCAAAATGTTTCTTCCATTGTGGGTACTCGTCTAACATGATAAGCTTTGGGGGTTTATTATGATTCCCCAATTCATTCTCTAATAGCAGTAAATTCTGAATATGTGTGTCTCTTCCTGCTGTGTATGCTGAATACTGGTCCTCCATTTTAAGTAACTTTAATTTTAAACCAAACTGTTTAACTTATGCGAATGAAGATGTGCGATTGGGCTATTCGAGTGATTGAACTATGCGGATGGTTCAATCGTGCGACTGAACTAATGCGGATGACTCAGTCGGCCGAATTAACTAATACGGTTGAACAATATGAATAGAGTTCTCAGTCGTACGAATGGGAGTATGAATAAGTCCAATCGTGCAAATGGAGAATGCGTATGACCTAAGTCATGCGATTGAGTCACTCGTGCGGCTGAACCTGCTAGATTTTGAAAATACATAGGTTTAACGTGTTTCGGCTGCAAAAACTCGAATTTTCACAAACCCTAATTGTCGTATGCCGGAAAAACGAAACTTTATGACCAAGAGACGTCTAATACACCGTTTGACACAAAAAGATTGCGTTTTTCGTGAAAAACACAATTTTTGTAGCAAAAACGATTGAATCACACGCAATCAAGAGCCAAAGCTCTGATACCACTTGTTAGGATCGTGTATTGAACGAAATACTAACTGATAAACGTGTATACCGAATCAAATAGTGCGGAATCCTATTTTATTGGTGATCCAATCAGTGAGAACGCACGTAGAAATAATTATGTATTGAATTTAAATGTTAAGAACGATTAAGAATCGATCTACTGCGATCTATGAACTTGGAGTATGTTCTTAGAGGTCTCTAGATGGCTAGGGTACGTCTGGAGTCGAAGTGTATTCAATGCTTACATTTTTCCACGAATTAAGTGGTATTTATAGGTCAGGGTTGCTCATTCGGGCAATTGAACCATTAGCATGGTTCAGTCGTGCGATTGAGCTATGCGGTTGATCCATTCGCACGACTGAGTGTTCAGTCGTGCGACTGAGCCAATCTTATGTTACACTCATACAACTGATCTAGTCTCCTGGTTCAGTTGTGAGACTGAGTCATTCGCATGAAGTTGTTCATGCGTATGGTCCATTAGTATGGGCCATTCGCATGATAACTTCATATTACTAAGTTTGAATGTATTGATTGTCATTACATTATTTATATTAGTTCAAACAACCACAAACCTATATAATCAATTCAATATGCGTTAAGCAACTCATTAATGAAATATTAAACATTATAAACACAACCAAACATTCACATTTCATTAAGTACCCAACTGTTACATAAGTGTAAGACACTAAAGACATATTACATTAATTTCATAAACTGTGGACATATGTATCTACAGAACACATATAGGTACAATCAAACCTTGACCAATATTAATATTACAATTTTATAACGATTAGCTAAGTGTACTTGGTTCCCATGATGAACAAGTCATACGTCATCAGGAGTCAGCAATACATCGGCTTTAGCACCAAATAGGCTTGTAAGGCCCATAGATCTATGACGCCGCAAGGCTAGCAATAGTTAATGATTGTATAACATATAATACTCATAATAATACCAATAACCATGACAAAAAGGTAAAGATGAATTGCATGTGCATTTACAAGTATCAAGGTGTTTACAAGTGTAAGTTTATAAAGTTAACATGTTTCAACCCAAAAGGTGTGAAATAAAGTAAAAAGGGGCATGGAGAACTCACATTGTATAATGATGGTTGTAGAGTACATAATGAAGCTTGGATGTTCAACAGTCAAAGGTGATATCCTAAAGGATAAAAAGACAATAACTTGAGGTTAAAATTCATTACAAGAAGTTAGGCCAATTATAGAATGCCAAAAAGTGAAAGGTAGATTGAAAAAGGATTATTGCACCAATTTTAGTTTCTACAGAATGTTTGGTGCGTATTTGAATAGGTTTTAAAAATAGAAAACGGTTTAATAAAATTATAAAAATTTGTATTTACCTAGTTTAGAGTCTTCCGGACAACATCGTTTAAAAACATTTTTATTGAAATATTTGTAAATAGGTCTAACTAGCAGCACAAGATAAAAGCTGATGTAATGCACAATTATCTTGTGATGGCTATTGTTGAGTCGTTCGATTGAGTTTAAAGAAAACTATTATTGAAAAGATTATTCAATAAAATTAATATTGGAGTCTGATTTTACTCTAATTTAGTTTGTTATGACCAAGTTATGGTTAGTTTAAGTTAGACTATATTCTGCCATTTATGTAGTAAGGCACTTATGTGCACATTTAAAATTGCTAAAGCATGAAACGGGTTAGAACAAATTTATTATGTTGATATATGATATATTAGACTTCATTTGAGTTATAAAAAATATTCCAAGACTTTTGCATAGCCATCATTTAGAGAAATAATCTTGTAGAATAACCGAAAGCGAAGGCATATCCGTCCATATGTAAATGGAATTCTTTGCTCACGTTAGTGTGTTGTTAGCTTGATTTAGGAATGTTAGTGATTGTTATAAGGTTAGTGAAAGTTAGAAGGTTAATGATCAAATTAAAAGAAATTTAGTAGAAGAAAGAATAAAAGTAAGAACATAAAAACAATCGGATGTTAGGATGATTAAAAAAATATAGAGATACATAATATATAAACAATATAAGATTACCATATATTAGAAGATTCTTAAAATTGATCATAACTAAAGGATGATGAAAGGTTTGTGTGTGAGATTTTTAGAGAGTGAGAAAATGAAAGTGAGGCCTAAACCTTGCTTTTATAGTTGAGGTTAGGAGGAGGTTATGAATGGTGTTAATGATGAGTTAAAAGTCTTTCAAAAGGGGGTTATGATTGGAATTTGAAATGAATATAAAATTAAATACATTAAATAAATTAAAAATTACAGTTAAAACTCTAAATTTATTAAGACTATAATTTCAATTTAACTCCTATTTATTAAATCTTTATAACTTTTATAAAGCTTGTAAACATTATAGTTTGATTATTTATTTTCACTTAATAATTAAAATTCATGATTACTAATAAAGCTTTATAAGTTTATTAAAATTCATTTTATAACTTTATAAATTTTAATAATACTTTTTCATTTAGTTATTTATTGTAAAATGTTTAATAAAACTTTATAAATTTATAAAGAATTATTTATAATCCATAAATTATTACAAGTCATTTAGATGATTAATAAATGAATAATTCACAATATAAATTACACTTTACTTCATTTGATCCATTACATTTAACTTGGAAATGACGGATGTTACACTGACAGTTGATCTACACCATGGATTTGATTCGGGGGCCGATGACGCAGATCGGGTATGGTGGTCTGCGATTGGGGAAGGACCGTACGGTGACATATAGAGGGTCTCTCACATACAAGATCCTCTCTATCATGACATTCACCGATAGATCGCCACGTCGGTCGCTGGATGTGGAGCGGGGACCGACATGGTCAACACCACCGACCTCTTCTTTCTTCGGTATCTACTAACACACCGACACTTCCACCTCGCGCATGCTCTTGCAGATTACTTCGCCAGCAACTATCACAGGCAGGCGCGAAGGGTGTTAGTAGGCGGCAACATCATGGCGTAGATCTCCCGGGGTCTGGGATATGAGCATGCTATGTGCCAGCTTCCACTGCCAGTGGCTCCTGTGTGTCTGGCGGCACAAGCCACCACCAATTGGATGAGGATCACCTGATAGTTTGGGTATTACACGTGGCACCTAGTGCAATGATTCCATGAGCTTGTTGCATGGGTGCTAGAGCCCTTAGTGGACTTGTCACACCCCAACCTTACGGCGGAATCATCGAGATGTGAGGGTTAAGATTGTTCATAGCCACATGACGCTACCATTAAATAAAAATATTATTATCATAAGTTTTAAAATACAAACTACAACCATAAGTCTCAAACAATAATAAAACATAACATAAGATAAACATCCAAAATGAATTATTTATTTATTTCTAGGTCCAAATCCTAGATGTGTGCACACTTCAATAGATCATCAAACTTGAGCATTTCCTGAAAGATGTTAAAAATAAAAGGATAACTATGAAAGTTGGTGAGTTTCCATGGGTTAAGTATACATAAATGTATCAAAGATTTACAAGTAGCAATTCATGTCAATGGTTATGAATTATAAAAATTTATAGAACACATATAGCTACAATCAAACCTTGACCAAAAACAAGTTTACAAGTTTATAACGATTAGCTAAGTGTGTAACATCCGGTTATTTATTTATTTCAAAGCCGACGAAAGAAGAAAAGAAATAAAGTCCTAAGTCGAGGGATCAAACTCCCCAACGAAAGAAAGAAGGTGAGTGTGGGTATATAAAGGGAGAGGGCAGCCCTTACCCTCTCCCCAGACAAATACTTCAGCCAAAAGAAAGAGGAGAAGAGAGAAAGAAGAGAAAAAGGGAGAAAAAGTTGGTTCGGGTTGGTTCGAGTGAGCCAAAATCGTCGCGAAGCGAGTCAAACCGAAGCTCTACATCTTGGTGTCGTTTGTGTGAGTTCTAGGATCCCACTTTTACTTGTTTTCAAATGATTTTGGGGCTGGAAAGCATAGAAAATTCGTTTTTGTATGTGTATGTGTTTGACCCATTTGGGTGTGTTGCGTGTGATGCGTTTAAAGTTTGTTTCCGGGCTTGTGTGTGCTTGAATGGTGTTGTGGTATGCATCCCTAAGGTTTAGGATGGTTGATTTGGGCTTAGAATGGATTTAGATGAGTTTGGAAGTCGAAAAGGGCAGTTTGCGTTCGGCTGGAACTGCATTCTGCATCAGCTAGGGCTAGGCGACTGACTGGAGACCGAATGGAGGCCATACGACCGAATAGGGTGTGATTGGGGTGCATTCTCACGATTGGGGTCCATCGTATGATTGAGGGTCCATTCGCACGATTGAAGGGCCAGTCGCATGGACGTCATGCGATTGAAGGTCCAGTCGCATAAGAGCTCATCCGCATTAGTCTCATTCGCATGAGGTCCATCTGCATTAGTCAATTCACACGATTGGGTGTTCATTCGCATGAGTGTTCATCCGCATTGGTTCATTCACATGATGTTCAGTCACATGGAAGCCATGCGACTGAAGGGTGTCCATACGCCCGAATAGGGCTGTTGCACCCGAGGAGAAGTGTAGTTTAACTTCTGACTTTCGTGAGAAAGTGCAGATGTAAGTTTTGACGTAAAGATTCCTGTAAGAGCATGTTAGATGACTGTTGAGGCCTTAGAGAGTATGTTGGGCATGATGATGATGATGTTGCATGTTTATGCATGATGCATGTTATGTATGTATGATGTTGCCCTGTATGATGATGATGATTGTGTATTATATGTTCCTTATTATGATGCATGTTTATCTTTCCTATGGCTTTACATGTTATGTTAATGAATGAAATGAAGTATTATGTAACGTAAAATGAAAGATAATGAAAGAGGAACATGAAGTAAGAATGCATGCATTATTGAATGATGAATGAACGAAGGAAAGGCTTGCAAGCACATATATGAGGTAAGAAACCATGTTGTTGCAACAGACTCGGATAGCATGCAATCATTGAGATTGCTATGAAGTGAGCAACCCTGTTGTTGCAACAGACTCGGATAGTATGCTATCGTTGAGATTGCCTTGAGATGAGCAACCCTGTTATTGCAAGAGACTCGGATAGCATGCTATCGTTGAGTTTGCCAATGAGGTGAGCAACCCTATGGTTGCAACAGACTCGGATAGCGTGCAATCGATGGGATTGCTAATGAGGTGAGCGACCCTGTTGTCGCAACAGACTCGGGAGAACGAAGGTATAAAATGAACGGAATTTAACAAATTTGATGGAAGATAATAATTATATTATCGATGTGTATGTATGTTGTATGGTCATGAATGAATGTAAAGCGCAATATGATTTGATAGAAAGTAAAGAACGGTTTTGTATGTGTATGTGTTTGACCCATTTGGGTGTGTTGTATGTGATGCATTTAAATTTTGTTTTCGGGCTTGTGTGTGCTTGAATGGTCTTGTGGTATGCATCCCCAAGGTTTAGGATGGTCAATTTTGGCTTAGAATGGGTTTAGATGAGTTTGGAAGTCAAAAAGGGAAGTTTGCGTTCTGCTTGAACTGCATTATGCATCAGCTAGGGCTAGGCGACCAACTGGAGACCGAATGGAGGCCATACGGCCGAATAGGGTGCGATTGGGGTCCATTCACATGATTGGGGTCCATTCGTACGACTGAGGGTCCATTCGCATGATTGAAGGGCCAGTCGCACGGAGGTCATGCGATTGAAGGTCCAGTCGCATAAGAGCTCATCCGCATTAGTCCTATTCGCACGAGTTCCATCCGTATTAGTCTATTCGCACGATTGGGTGTTCATTCGCATGAGTGTTCATCCGCATTGGTTCTTTCGCATGATGTTCAGTCGCATGGAAGCCATGCAACTAAAGGGTGTCCATACGCCCGAATAGGCTTGTTGCACCTCAGGAGAAATGTAGTTAAACTTCTGACTTTCGAGGGAAAGTGAAGGTGTAAGTTTTGACATAAAGGTTCCCGTTAGAGCATGTAAGATGACTGTTGAGGCCTTAGAGAGTATGTTGGGCATGATGATGATGTTGCATGTTTATGCATGATGCATGTTATGTATGTATGATGTTGCCCTGTATGATGATGATGACTATGTATGATATGTTCCTTATTATGATGCATGTTTATCTTTCATGTGTCTTTACGTATTATGTTAATGAATGAAATGAAGTATTATGTAACGTAAAGTGAAAATTAATGAAAGAGGAACATGAAGTAAGAATGCGTGCATTATTGAATGATGAATAAATAAAGGAAAGGCTTGCAAGCACACATATGAGGTGAGCAACCTTGTTGTTGCAACAGACTCGGATAGCGTGCAATCATTGAGATTGCTATGAGGTGAGCAACCCTGTTGTTGCAACAGACTCGAATAGTAAGCTATCGTTGAGATTGCCATGAGGTGAGCAACCCTGTTGTTGCAAGAGACTCGGATAGCGTGCTATCGTTGAGATTGATAATGAGGTGAGCAACCTTATGGTTACAACAGACTCGGATAGCATGCAATTGATAGGAGTGCAAATGAGGTGAGCGACCCTATTATCGCAACAGGCTCGGGAGAACGAACGTATAAAATGAACGAAAGTTAACGAATTTAATGGAAGATAATAATTATATTATCGGTGTCTATGTATGTTGTATGGTCATGAATGAATGAAAATCGCAATATGATTTGATAGAAAGTAAAGAACGGTTTTAATGATAGAAAAGTAAGTTTTATTATAAAACTAGAACTCACTCAGCAACGCTGACTTTTATGTGTTTCCACTTGACAGGTAATGATTGTTGAGGATGGCACGGGCGGCTACTCGGCTCTTTTGGGATGGCATTCTTTTGATTAATGTTTTTGCATTATAATGCGAACAAGCTGTTTTTTAATGAATGTTGTATTAACTTGCAAAAGCATTTACATGGAAATGAAAGATTATTTTAGTGTTCTGCTACCATTTTATGAATTACGAATGTAAATATATGTTTTATGTGCGATGAGAATCCAAGTGTAAGCGTCTCGGGAACAGGGCCTTACAAAGTGTACTTGGTTCCCATGATGAACAAGCATACATCATCAGGAGCCAACAATAACATTGGCTTAAGCACCAAATAGGCTTGTCAGGCCCATAGATTTATGATGTCGCTAGGCTAGAAATAGTTAATGATTGTCAACATATAATGCATCTCATATAAAACTCACAATAATACCAATAACCATGACAAAAAGGTAAAGATGAATTACATGTGATCACAAGTATCAAAAGAGTTACAAGTGTAAGTTGATAAGGTTAACATGTTTCATCCGAAAGGTGTGAAATAATATAAAAAGGGGCATGAAACTCACATGACGAATAAGTGTAATTAAGTTTATTATTAAGAATAATAATCGATGTTCCAAAAAAATTGTTCACAAGGTACCTAAATGTGTGTATATATATATTTACAAGATTTAAGTTTAATAATAAGTTTAACAATTTAACGAGAACTAGGGTTTCAAGTAGAATTTGGGGATTTTTTTGTAAGTACGTTAAATAATGTAATAAAGAAATATACCATTTATTTATTTTAATAAAGAGAAAAATGAAATTAAATCATTTATAATAATTAATAAAGTTTAAATATAAAATTTGAATAAATATTTGAAATAATCATGATTTAAACAATGATAATTTAAAGGTAAACGTTTGGACCAATAATAATTCATTAATTATTATTTAAAATCCATTTAATAGAAATAATCCAAGAATAACCTTTGTTAAAATGTTTTATTAAAAATATTTTAATTATATAAATTTAGAAAAATTACAGGAAATTTTTTGGTGTCTTAAAAAATATTTAAAGTTTACAAAAACCATTTTTATATTTATTAAAAATTTTCAATAATTTGTTTAAAGCTGAAAAGCTTTTAAAAAGTGTTTGAGGGTGCTCGGGTTCGAAACCGAGACCTCAAAGTGGGGATGTGAGTGAGTAACTAGTGAACCAGGGTCGTGGTTATGGTGTATCACGGTCCTTAATTCTTAAAAACATAAACACCAAGAAACCCCCAAATCCAAGTAAACCCTAGAACGATTTGATCCCAATTGAAGGTCAATTTGATTTTGTAAATGTTGATAATCATTGGGCTTTTGTTCCCCATGTAAAAATGAGTGATTAGATGTGTTCAATTACGCGGTTTGCTTTGAAATGATTTGAAGAACAAATGAAGAACAAGTCGCGGCCGAAGGATGCATGATTGATGAGCAATTGACAATGATAATCAAATTAAACTTGTGGATAGCTTCAAATGCAGAGTTAGACTCAAAACCCCTTATTAGTTCTAGTTCAAGTTTGGAGAGTGGATTTCGATAGCTTGAAGGTCGTGGTATAGGAGAGAATCGAATGTGAAGTTTTTGTGTGTTTCAGGTGCATTTGGAAGCAATAATCGATTAGGAATAGTTAGATGATTGTTTAGGTTCATTTAATTAGATTATTATTAGGGTTTAATGCTCGAACGACTATGGGATTAAAGGTATTTTGGTTATTCAATCGAATGGTGTGTGTAACCGACGATTAAACGAAATTAAGTTTGTATTCGAGTTCAAAACAGTTACTAGAATTATTTGGGAACGGTTTGGGGTTATGAA
The DNA here is from genome assembly GCA_018326385.1 of Flaveria bidentis. Classification (NCBI taxonomy): domain Eukaryota; kingdom Viridiplantae; phylum Streptophyta; class Magnoliopsida; order Asterales; family Asteraceae; genus Flaveria; species Flaveria bidentis. Next base: position 5,127 of record BJCM01266318.1, on the reverse strand, counting down.
GCGATCGATTTCGATAGTTTTGGGGTTGCCAGAGCTCGCTCGGAGTATGGCCAGCTCCCTTGGCCAGAATTACACGGTTAAGTGGGCGGGGGGTTAGGTTGTAACTTGAAAATTACACACTGGCCCTTGTAGTTTAGTTTGTTATTATTTTATGCATAAAACTTTCTTTTAAAGTTTATAAAATGGCAAGCAAGCCCCCTAACTTAATTACTTTAAGTTTTAAACAATTTTAAGTTTAAATAATTTTTATAAATTATTATTATTATTATTATTATTATTATTATTATTTATTATTATTATTATTAGTTATATTCTTATTATTTATTATTATGTTCAATTTAATAATTAAATTATTAACTTCCAAATTAAAGAATTAAAGACAAACTAAGAAATAAGCATAAGTAACCCATAAGTTTTATAATGGACAACAACGGTCCTTACAAGAATATAACGACGTTAACTTTTAGTTAATAAAAAATACGAGATGTTACAGGACCTGCTTGGGTTGGAAGGGGCCGAGGTCCAGGTTCACCAGCCAGTTGGCGGCAAGAGGATGAGCCCATTCATCTGCCTAACGACCAGGTTCCGCCGCAACATCCTCAACGCGTGTACCATGTCTGCGGTTGCCTGCTCATATAGTTGATATGCTTCGGTACACGCAGGCTAGGGTCACCCGTATGGACGACCTGCTCACGCGTATCGAGGATATGATGGAGTTGGTGATACAACACATGGTTGTTGACTATGCGCCCTTTAGTACGCCGTTGTTGTCACAGCCACCTAGACGGTTAGGGCATGACGATGCTAGCACCTCTAGCGTGGGTAGGTCAAGTCAGGCTCGAGATGATGACATGGCAGATTAGATAGATATAGTTTGTATTTCTTTTCTTTTTGTATGTACAAACTCGTTGTATTTATATGCACAATTTTAGTTATAATGTTTTTGTTGTATCTATGATGGTTGTTTGTTTGGTTGTTGTATTTATATATTTGGTTGTGTTTGTTTGGTTGTTTGTAATGGTAATTATATGCAATGTTTGTAATTTTGATAATGTATGAACCAACTTGTTATGTAATTATATTTAATGTTTATCATAATTTCTATATCCGTTTTTAGTTCTAAATTCGTACCGTCACAAAATCACTGACTCGTAATATGATAAAATAAAAAACACAACCGATGTCAATATTCGTTTGCATAATACTTCTTTTTTAAAATAAAAAAATTTCACATAAAATAATATGTCATGCTCTGCATGATTACAAAATAAACACTAACTAGTATGATTAAAAAATGTTAAACCCAGTATGTCACAGTTTGTACAAACTAGCACATAACTGATTGCAAAACTAGCATATAACCGATTGCAAATCAATAATTAAGTAGTTGATATAAAACTAGCACATATAATAACAAAACAATATAATAAATATACCATATAATTGAGCAGAAAAAAATAAACACAAACTAATACAATTAAAAAAATTAAATATTATACCCAATATGTCACGATTTGCCCAAACCATGACATATACACCACCACCAAAACCATAACCCAACTCTAAAAAAAAGGGCACCCAATACTCAATAATTAAC
>BJCM01266310.1:0-21100 GCA_018326385.1 Flaveria bidentis | reverse complement strand
GAAAGGGGTCCAGCTTTAAGGAAAAGTACATCAGATAAAGCATGTTGTAAAAGTCTTCGGAAGAAATCTGTCTTCATAGGTTGAGGCTTCGGAAGACTTTGTCTTTGAAGCTTCGGAAGACTTCATGTTTGGCTTCGGAAGATATTGGTCTTGGCTTTGGAAGATTTTACACTTAGAGTATTTCTTGGTGCTGGTGTGAGAACTTCCGAAGCTTCTACTTCAGTACTCATGTACATGCATGCAGAAGGACTTTGGGTGTTTGGTTGCTTCAGCCTCTTCATAATTCTCTACAGATAGTACATTAGTGAGATCAGTTGCATATTTCACTCTTTAATAAAGTCTGACATGATCAGATATGATGTGTAGACACTATCATGCTATTATACTGAAAAAGTAAATTCTTGTGATTCACTAAATATGTATTCATCTGAGTACTTTTGAGAGGTTTTGGCTTATCAGATTGACTGTTTGTTAAGTAACACCACTCACACCTGATGGTGATATAATTAATCATGAGATCTGTTACAAGCATCATTTCACTTCTTTGTTATGAGTCATCATAGACCTAAAGTGCTAAGATATCCTTTGTTGTAAGTCATTATAGACCTAGATATTCTCTTTGATGCAAAAGATGCCAATGTGCACAATTTATTCAAATTGATACTTAGAGCTGATCAAATGGTTATCCATGATCAATTCTCAATTCATTTAAGTAACATGAGCTCTGATTACACATATGTTTCAGGTAACAAGTTGAGTGTGTGTTCTTGCTTGCATGTCTTCATGATAGTTGAGCTCTCTACATATAACCTAATCAATCCAAGAATTAAAAAAGTAAGTGAGCTGATATTTTTTCAAAAAACACTCATTGTCTGTCCTTAGATCATGTGTCTCCTTTGTTGTGATATCACTTACCTGGAACACACTTGATCAGGATTTATTCACTGTCTATGACTATCCACAATTTTTTTAATTTAATGTGCTGATCTTCATTGATATGATCTCACTGCAGACATTAATTCTTGTGTTGATATTAGATTTTGATTCTGCTTTCATTTTAATTTTAAGCATGTTTTCTATGTGTGAAGGAAATGTAACAATGAGTTGTGTGATCTTATTATGGTACCTTAGGAAACTTATAAGTTGTTTCAACTTAAAAGTTTAGGGGGAGTAATAAATGGAAGAGTTTTTTCTCAGAAAATCAAAATCAAAGAAAGTTGAATTGAAAGGATGATGCTATATGTTCAAAGTATATGTAATGAAACTTTTGAAAATGATAATATGAACCTATATAATTTTTGCAAGTGGAAATGCTTCTCTCAAAGTTGAGAAATAGAAATTTGATTATGTTTTGAGACTAAAATGAAGGGAAAGAAAAATTTCAAAAATTTAAACATCAAGTGAAGAATTGATATTGTTAAAAAAATTAAATTTGAGTGTGCAAAATGTAAAATTTCAAATTTGAAGGGTTAAAATGTAAATTTTGGGGAATTCAAATTTATGATTAAAATGTTTAAATGTTAGTATGAAATATTAGTAATATGTTTAAACAGTGTGCAGGTGAAGAATTTTAAACAAAGACAAGTGTAAGACTCATGAAAGTCAACTCAAAGTCAACTCATGCACCTAAATAGTGTTCATACGTCTAAATATGAGCATGATGAACTTTATGGAAATAATTCAAGTGTTTGGGCGTTTTTCATATTCCCATGCGTCTAAACAGTTTCAATAAGTCCATGAGTTTAACCAAGTGTTTGGGCGTTTCACACAAATCCATGCGCCTAAACAGTGATAATGAGTCTGATTTTAACCAAGTGTTAGACGTTTCAAAACTTCAGACGGGTGAACAGTGCAAATGCAACTGAACACTGCAAAAGCGCCTAAACAATGCTTATGCATCTGAATAGTTCTCATGCGTTTGAGTCCATACGACCAAACAGTGTTCATACGTCTCCTTATTTGTGAATTTTAGGGTTTCATATGCACAAACAGTGCTCATGCATCTAAAATCTCACTTAATATATATTGAACACTTACACTTGTTTTTCCTTCACACTCAAAATTCTCTGAAAAACAAAAAAAAAATTCTCTGAACTATCGACTCTCGGTTTTCATCAATCTAGCAGATTATCAGTGATTGAAGCAAAACTTGTTGATTGTTAGATAGTATTTGAGTTCATAAACGTAAGTTTGTGATTCAAATCAGTAGATTTTGGTTAAAACTTGATGATTGACATAGGCGTTTGACTGCTATTCTGGCGTTCGAACACTATAACATTCAAAGTTTAACTAATCAAATCTAAACCATATCTAAAATTGATTCTGGATTGTTGATGTATATCAAATTTTGAGCAATTTGATATATGGTTTGTGGACTAAAGTTGAAAATGTTTTTGATAAGAGATTGCACAGCCGGGTTCTTCGAAGGAAGAAGAAGAAAATGAACAGACAACTTCAATTTTTTGAATAAAAATAAAAATAAAAAAACAAAAAAGTAGAAAAACTCAGAATTCAAATAATTGATTGATAAAATGATGAATTCAAAATGAATAAATTTAAGAATTCCAAAAATTTAAATTCATAAGTCAAAAGTCAAAATCATATGTCAAAATTAATTTTAAAATTGCAATTTCATATGAAAAAATGAAAGTCATTAATTAAAATTTATGTTCTAATATTCTTTATCTCTATATTTTTGTAGATGGCAGCTTTGAAATTTGAGCCTAAACATAATGTTGTTGCATTTCTAGATGAGGAAAATAGAGAAGCAGTTGGATATGAAGAAATGATAAGATTTTTGCTAAGATCAAAATATGTCTATGCAATGTGTGCAAGACCAATGATTAATGCAAGATTGATCAAGAAATTCTGGAGAACTGCTGAAATAGAAAGAGATGAAGAAGGAAATAAAGTTGTAAGAGCTTTCATTACATCTGATAGAATGCTTGAAGTGTCTGAACAAGCAATCAGAACATCTCTTAAACTTGGTGAAAATGACCTAGAAGACTTATCTGAATATACCTTTAATGAATGTAGAGATGTTTTTCTACAAATAGGTCATCCTGATCACTTTCCAAAGAAACAATTCTTTAGAGCAAGAGTGTACAAACATTGGAAACTGTTATGTTACATATTCAACATTGCATGTCTAAAAGAAGTGCTGGTTGGGATTCATTCCCAGTAGACATTGCATCTCCTATTATTGCTTTAGCCACAAATAGAAGATTTAACATGGCTAAGTGGATATTGAATGGATTCATTTTCAATCTTGAAAGAGGAAAGAGAAATAAATACTTAATGTATCCTAGATTTCTCCAAATGCTCATAAATGAAGAGAATCTAGACTTATATAATGAAGGAGTTGAAGGTGATAAATTGCAATTGGTGCACATGTCTGAATCTGTTTATAAAAGACTGGCTATGATCACTGGTGCTCAAAACATTCCTTTGTTTGAATATATAAGGAATGTAGCTATGGATGAAGTAGACATCAATCAACAACATTAGCATTTATCTAAAGATGAACCAATAGATCCAAATGATCTTATTGAGGATGTTGTAGATGATGTGATTGATGAGGATGATGAAGAAAGTGAGAATGAAGATTCTGAAAGCTCATCAGAAGATGATGATGATGATAATAATGATGATGATGATAATGTTGGCGTAACTGAAGCATATCAAGAATCAATTGATGAAAGGAATGAAGATGAGAATGTCAATGAAACTCAGAACTTGGCTGAAGAAACTACTGATGCTGATATTCATAATAATTCTGTACATGAAGTTCAAGGAGATGAACCAGATGTTGGTGTACATGAAGAAGGTATTCAAAATCAATCTTTTGATTTTGATTTCATGAATGATATGTTATATGACCAGTGTTTCAAGCTGAAGAGAATGAAGAAGTAGAAGAAATTATTGTGAGTACAACACAAAATGTGTATGTACAAATAGAAGAGATAGTGGATATTGATGAGATAGAGAATCTAAAAGAAGAAAATGTGAGTAAAGAAAAAGAAATTGAAGATTTAAAGGCTGAAAATGAAAGATTGAAAGAGATGAATATATCTCTTGAAAAAGAAATTCAAAAGTTAGAGGATGAAAATTCAAAGTTAAAAAAAGAAAATTTGTTGAAAAATACAAAAATTGTGAGCTATGTAAAAGATAAAAAAGATGTGATAAAAAATTTTGAAGTCATGATAAAAGATTATGATATTCTTGAAGAGAAATTCAAGAAACTGTCTAATGAAAATGAAAAATTGAAAGATGAATTGATAAAGATAAAAGAATCTCAAAAGACTATCTTACCAGATCCAATGATTAGTTCTGAAATGAACATTGTTGAAGAGAATCCTGAGCGATTAAAGGCAAAAGGAAAATTGATGATATTGCAGATGCAAGTTTAACTGAGTCATCTTTAAAAGCTCAAAGAATAGAAGAAAATGTTGAAGAGCAAACCACTCATGAACAAATTGAAGCTTTAGTAGACATTGAAGAAGTTTACAATGATGACTAGTATGATGAAGTATTGAATGAAGAAGACATAGATGAAGCTCAGTTTGTATCAAATTTCTCTTCATAAGAAACAACTCAAGATCAAGAAGAAATTCCACAAGATTTTGAAGACAGATACAACTATCTTGTGAAGATGAAATACAACAGAGTATTTTTGGATGGACTGGTTGTTTCTCAGATTAATGATGAATATGAGAAATGTATTGCTGTAGAGTCAGTTGCTCCAATTGATCCAAATGAAATTTCTATAGAACATGGTGAATGGAATAGAGCTAAAGAAAGTATTAATGTAGAAGAATTATCAAGCTCTAAGCTGCACCATCCTGATCCTGATAATATGAGTATTCTAGCATTAAGATCATGGTTGCAAGCTAGAAATTATCCATGGAGGAAACTGAAAAGATTAAAATATGTATCTTTAAGAAATCTTGTTAGAAGCTTTCAAGAAACTGAAAAACAATCGAAGAAGATGATAATTCTTGATACGGATAATCCTCAATATCTTGAGATCACTAAAAGAATAAGAGTGCTGAAACCTTAAGAAATTAAACAAATGGAAAGAAAATCAGATGCTTATGATAGAAGAAAAGATTTGATTAAAATGTTTTCAGGTACTGAAAGGCAAGCATTTAAAGCCTCATCTAAACAAATACAGATTTTTGATAATGCCAGATCTACAGGTGACTTTGTAAGGAATCTATTACAGAAAGGACAATCAGTTGTTGAGTTGTTGAATGCTATGATTGCTCTTGATTTCACAAATCAAGTAAAGATAATAGCATGGAAGTGTGATGAGATCTTTGATGCATTTTTGATAAAAAGAGTAAATGCAATTTGTGATGTATATCACTTTTACTCAAGCATCATTAAACTTCCGGTGCAAGATTTGAAAGAGTAAAATAGATTACCTCTGATCAATCCATCTAATTCTAAACGTGGTAAGATGATGGTAGAATTACTGAGAAGAGGAATGGATAGATCAAGTAATTTTCTTCAAACCAGATGTGATCAAGAAGATAAGGAGTACTTTGCTACTTTAAAGAAAAACAAAAAGCTCAAGGGATTACAATCTGAAGAAGAACACTTCATGATTGAATTTTATGATAAGTACTTTGAAAAAGTAACAACTCCTAGTTTGAAAGTGATTGATGGTAACCAGAAGTCAAAACCAATTCTCAGATGGTTCTATAACACTGAGACTTTTGAGCTTAAATTGGTCTGAAATCTTGAACAATGGGATGAGGATATGATTACTCACTTTGGTGCTTTTGAACTAAAACTGTTGCATCCCAGCTATATATCATTTTTGTCTATGCAAAAGTTTGAAAAAGTATATCCAGAGATTGCAGAGCAAGACAAGAAGTATTTCATTTCCATAATAAATGTGATGAATGATGCTATGGAAAGAATATCTTTAAGGAAAGCTCTTGCTTATGCAAACATTATGAAGAAAGATATCAAAGATATTAAATTTATGAGAATTTCAAGAAAGGGAGTTTTAGAAATATACTCAAAGGAAAGTCAAAATCCTATTGAGTTATATGCTAATATTGATATCACCTGTTTATCGAGAGATACATTGGAAAGAATGAATAAGATGGAGATACAGAAAAATGAAGCTAAACCAGAACAAGGTATTCTTGCTAGCAAATTTAAGTCTGCTATTACTAATGCTTTGAAAGAACAAGAGATGTATCAAAAGAAGCCAATGTTCAAGATAAAAGAAGAACCAGAAGATTTCTTTGATTGTTGAGATCAGAAGATCGAAGATAAAGCTGAAGGAGAGATAGAAAGAAGAAAAGAGTGAAGATTTTGAAGACCGAAGACCATGTAAATCTTAGGGAGAGTATTGTTAGAACTCTAGAAAGATTAACATGTTGTCTTTACGTGTCTTTTTACTATTTGTAATAGTATAGGGACTAGTTTTGTAATTAGTTAGTTCTTTGTGTTTCGTTATAACTAGCTTAGACTTGTAGCAATTAGTAAGCGTCTAGAATACATGTGTGTGTAAATCGGAACTGCTTACTTACTCTGTAATTGTCTTTGCTTGATATTAATGAAACTATGAATTTTGTTGATATCTTGCTTGATTTGATTACTTTGTTTGTATTTCTTTGAATTGTGTTCATACATCATCACAGATTAATTCAATTGATCCATCATTTTGTTCATCTGTATTTCTTCATCCGCATTAACCTTTATTCATCCACATTAACCTTTGATCATCCGCATTTGTTCATCCGCATTAACTTTTGTTCATCCACATTTGTTCATCCGCATTAACCTTTGTTCATCCGCATTTGTTCATCCGCATTAACTTTTGTTCATGCGCATTAACCTTTGTTCATTCGCATTAACTTTTGTTCATCCGCATTTGTTCATCCGCATTAACTTTTGTTCATCCGTATTTCCTCTTTACTCATCCGCATTTCCTTACTCATATGAAAAAGTAGTTTGCTTTTGCTCAAAAAGTAGTTTTCTTGGAAGTCAAAAAGCTTCCGAAGGTAAATTATCTTCGGAAGTTTTTAATGAAAAAGCTTCCGAAGCTAAAATGACTTCGGAAGAATTTCCTAAGAGTTTTGGGAATTTTGGCTTCGGAAGAAAATCAAGGCTTGAAAGTTTTGTTCAAAGGAACAGAGCTTTTGAGAGTTAATTTGCTTCTGAAGAAAGTTGTCCTTGAAAACATATAAGTGCCTAAGCTTCGGAAGATATTTCAGAAATTTCTTTCGAAGGAAAATTACTTGGGCAGTTATTTGTTTTAAATGCATAAGTTTCTTACAAAGTTAATGACATATCTTCCGAAGAATCAAAATTTTCAGAATTTTAAGAAAAGTCCTCAAAAAGTTTTCATCCAAAGAAAAACAAGAGCTTATGAAGGTGATCAACTATACAACTTAGGACACATAGATTTTAAGAAATAATAAGAATTAGTTTTAAGAAAAACCTACTCAAAGTTTATCATCCCAATAGCTGATATCAGATATTTAAATATCTGTTCATCAAATGCCTTTGTAAACAGATCAACATATTGTTCATTTGTGTGAACTTTGAATAGTTTAATTAATCTCTTTTCAAAGTTATCTCTAATTAAATGATACCTGATGTTGATGTGTTTTGTTCTTGGTGCTGCACAGGATTCTCTATGATAGAAATAGCACTGTTGTTGTCTATGTGAATGGGAGTCTCCTTGAAGTTTAACCCATAGTTAAGCATCTGATTCTGAATCCAAAGCACTTGAGCATAGCAGCTTGTAGCAGCCATGTATTCAGCTTCAGCGATTGATGCAAAGACACAAGATTGTTTCTTGCATTGCCATGAGATAACCCTTCCACCAAGAAACTGACATCCCCCAGATGTAGACTTTGCAGTCATGTTGCAGCCACCATAATCACTATCTATATAGGCATACAAATTGAGGTTAGAATTCTTAGGATATCACACACCAAGTGTTGAAGCACCTTTAAGGTATCTTAGAATCCTTTTGACAATGATAAGGTGAGACAACATAGGGTTGGCTTGATATCTTGCACAAATACATGTGGCAAACATGATATCAGGCCTGCTAGCTATAAAATACATAAGACACCCAATCATAGCCCTGTATAAGTGTTCATCTACACACCCCCCTTAAGATCAGGTCCAAGGAAGTGGTTTCTAGCTATGGGTGTCTTAGCAATCTTACAGTCAGTCATGTTGAATCATTAGAGTATGTCTTGAACATACTTTGACTGAATAATGAAGATGCCATCTTCAACTTGCTTCACTTGAAATCCTAGAAAGAAATTGAGTTCCCCCATGGCACTCATTTCAAATTTGTCCTTCATCATCTTCTCAAAGTCTTTGTAGAGCTTTGGATTAGTTGATCCAAAGATGATGTCATCTACATACACTTGAACTAGCATTATGTCATTTCCATGTCCTTTAATGAAGAGAGTTCCATCAATAGTACCTCTTCTATATCCATGCTGGTAGAGATACTAAGACAGAGTCTCATACCATTTCCTGGGTGCTTGATGCAACCCATAAAGAGCTTTATCAAGCTTGTAGACATAATCAGGATGATCAGGATCTGCAAAACCATGTGGCTGTTTGACATATACCTCCTTATCAATCACCCCATAAAGAAAATCACACTTGACATCAAGTTGATAGACCTTGAAGTTCTTGGATGCAGCAAATGCCAAGAATATCCTAACAGCTTCTAGTATTGCTACAGGAGCAAAGACATCAGTGTAGTCTATTCCTTCTTCTTGTGTGTATCCTTGAACAACTAGTCTATCTTTGTTTTTGATGACAATACCTCTATCATCATTTTTGTTCCTAAACACCCATTTGGTTCCAATAGTAATCTTCCCATGAGGAGGAGGAGGACAAAGGTTCCAAACTTTTTGTCTTTTAAATTGAAGTAGCTCCTCTTGCATAGCTTCAACCCAACTTCCATCCTTTAGAGCCTCATCAACTTTCTTTGGCTCTATTTGAGATAAGAAACAAGAGTGAAGACAAACATTTGCTTCATGGGTTTGTCCTCTTGTTCTTGCCCCTATGTCAACATCTCCAATGATGTTTGTAGCGGGATGAGACTTGTGGATCCTTAGTTGAGAGATCACAGCAAGTTGCTGAGAGAGATCTTAATTAGAGAAATTTAGATCTGGCATTGATGTATCTCCCACTACATCAGCACACTTATCAAAAGAGACTTGATCCAATGAGTGTGTGGCATCATTTATGTTGTCATCTATGGAGTGGTTATCAACATCAAGAAATTCCTGATCACTGTCACCACCACCATTGTAATCTTCTACATTTGAAGTATTTTTATCTAGTTGTGGAGCTTCTGAGCTGGAATTTTCAGGCATCCCAGATATGTCAGCTAAATTTGTCATTATGGTGTTGATAGAAACCTTATTTGCAGAAGTAGTTACAAATGGAGCTGAAGATGTATGGCTTGAAGGTCTTCTAAGCTCAAATCTTGGGTTAGGATCACCTGTGGGTAATATATCTGTAGGTCCTGAAACATTCTCACAAGATTTGTTAAAACAGTTGGTAACTAAATCAAGATCAAACAACCAATCAGGACCAGAACCAGCCACACAGGGTGTGTGTTCATTAAAAGTCACATTGGATGACTCCTCAATAATTATAGATCTAAGATTGTATACTCTATAAGCCTTAGCTTGAGAAAAGTATCCAATGAAGTGTCCATCATTTGGTTTTGTTAGGATCATGTACTAGTCTAAATACTAACTGATATACGTGTATACCAACTCAAATAGTGCGTAATCCTATTTGATTGGCGATCCAATCAGTGAGAACGCACGTAGAATCAATTGTAGATTGAATCTAAACGTTAAGAAAGATTGGTAATCGATCTAGTGCGATCTATGAACTTGGAACAGGTTCTTAGAAGTCTCTGGACGGCTAGGGTACGATTTAGTTCATAGGTATTCGAAGTGTTATGTTTTTTCACGAAATAAGTGGTATTTATAGGTTAGGGTTTCTCATTCATGCGATTGAACCATTAGCATGGTTCAGTTGTGCGATTGAGTCATGCGGTTCATCCATTCGCATGATTGAGTGTTCAGTCGTACGATTGAGTCAATCTCATGTTCCAATCATGCGACTGATCCAGTCTCCTGGTTCAGTCGTGCGACTGGTTCATTAGCATGAAGTTGTTCATGCGTATGGTCCATTAGCCTGGCCCATTCGCATGAAAACTTCATACAACTAAGTTTGAATAAGTTTCTCAATCATTACTTTACTAACATTTATTCAAACAACCACAAACCTATATAATTAGTTCAATATGCGTTAATAGACAATAAACTTTCAACCATATACTGAAACATTCAACATTAAGATCATCAATCACATATATTGTTTCATTCAATTCACATATTTCATTTACATCAAGGACATGATAGACATATTACATTAAGATCGTAAACTAGGTACATATGCATCTACAAACTCCCCTTGGACCTAGTTCCTATCATTGTCTTGCATTCTTCATTAGCTCGTCAAACTTCTTATGCCTCTTCTCAACTGTGACTCCAGCATGTATCTCAAAAGCAAAGAAGAGTCTTATCACATTCTGAAATTGGAGGGCTTTTACAATATCCTGCGGATCATAGAACATTTCTACAGGTAATGCGAGACTAAATTCGACCTAAATGTCCAGTTAAATAAAGCCCTAATGACCTAATTGGGCAAAAACCAAACCGAGACACAACCTTCAAAATAAACCACTAACATGGACTTAATCGTCGATTTATTTAGTATTAAGTTTTATTTTGATTGATTGCGAGTCAAATGCGTATAACCTAAACGTTTAATTACAAGAATAGACCAAGAACCGATTCTACGGTACCGTACAATGACGTATGCAAATGGACACACTAATGAACTTAAATCATACGATTGAAATGGGTGAATGACTCATTCGCACGAATGAACCATGAGTATGAATTCAGTCACACGACTGGTTCAACCGCATAGAACAACATACGACTCAGCTAAGTCGCAGGCTCATTCGCACGATTGAGCTCATTCGCACGACTAAGAATCAGTCGCACTATCCATTCACACGAGAGAACAGAATGAGTCAAGTCCATTAAATTCAAATATGATTCACTTACACAAACTCTAATGTTTATATATCTTGTGTAACAGAAACATGGCGAGTAGATGGACTATGAGCATAAAGCATAACCTCTATGCACATCTTGTTGTCACCTCCAGGAATGCTTCTGACTTTGCTGGGATTATTGCCTTCCTACGGAGATCTAGGATCTTCAAGGCCATATCTACCCCGTGCACACCATATCGATCGATTCAACAGGCTTTCTGGGAAAGTGTTGTAGTAGACCGGTCTGCTAAGCCGCATCATATTCGGAGTTCTATATTTGGGGAGGAGATTGAGATAAGAGAGGAAGATCTGAGGAGGGTGTTAGAGTTGGGAGATGATAGTGATTTCCCAACTAGACTGCATCCACTAACAGTTCGAGGTTGATTTCTCAGGGCCAAGTACACTTGGAACTTTAATGCAGATGTGCTCAACAAGAGCAACCTGTGCCCCCAGTTCAAGTACTTGGCACATGTGCTGCTCAAGTGCATAGCCTCGAGAAAGGGAGGCTTTGATGATATGTCTGATCAAATCAAGAATGCCTAGGTGGCTCTACACCTGAATCATCCATTCAGTTTCTCATGGATGATCTTCACCTACTGGGTCGAGAACATAGAAGCCAAGGGAAAGGAAGGCTTCTGTATGTACCCACGTTTCCTTTAGATGAGTATTGACCAGAAGCTGCCCTCACTTCCCAAGGAGAGTGAGGATGCAATCACACTTGGGATCATGGATGACACTACCCTCGGGAGGATGAAGGTATACCGGGGCAAGCAGGTGAAGCCCCTGGTAAGGAGACTGTTTGGGCATCTAGCCCAGGAGGATTATGTGGCGCCAGCTAGGAGGAAGTGGTGTCATGACGACAGTGACTCAAACTCTGAGCCCATTGCACTACCATTTGATGACTCTGACGATGATGACCATGGTGATGGTCAAGGAGGTGATGGTCCGGGTTGACCCGAGCCGGCTCCAATCCACCCTGATTTTCAGATGGACGAGGAGGAGGAGGCTCTGGTACAGACGGTGGGGAGCCGGGTCGTAGCCACTGAGAGAGGGCTCAGGGCGGTTGGTGGACGTTAGGGTGATTCCGGGGATGCTGTTAGTACTGATACTAATCCATATTATACCTCGGACCAGCCCAACAGCCAAGGGGGAGCCTCTATCTCTAGGTGCTCTAGGAAAAAGAGGATGGCTCACCCTTATGGCAAAAAGGGTAAGAGGCCTAGATTTACTTTGACCCCATCCACTACCACAGCCACAGTCACCACTACTGCCACAGCCACCACCACAACTACCATATCCACCACAGCTACCACAACCACTACCACAGCCCCTACCACTACTACCACACTTCCAACCACCACTACAATAGCCAACCCTTCACCATCCACTCATATCCCACCACCCATATTCACCACATCTACCACCACAAGCCACCAAGCAGGTACTTCCACCCAGCCTACATTCACACAAGGATCCACTCTACCCCCATTGAGTTAGAGGAACAACTGGCTAATCTCAACAGCATAGTGCTTAGGTTGCTTGCCAGTGATGAGCTTAGGGCAAATCAGTTACATAAGATGATGGAGGTAAACGCAGCTCAAGCTTAGAAGATCATGGAGCTGAGTAAGAAGACTGATCTGTATGAGAGAGCTATAAGCCAAGCACACCATGCTCTTACAAGTTAAAATGAGCTGGTGTTGGCTTCGGTGAAAAGGATCGAAGAACTTGAGAGGAAGAACAAGAAGATCATGCTCAAGATAAAAGGGTCAAAGAGTGAGCCTCTGAAGATCAAGGGTGATAATAACGATGATGATGATGATGATGATGACGACGATGATGAGGATGATTCAGATGAAGAAGATGAAGGTGATGATACAGGACTGAGTGAGAAGAAAGGAGATGATGATGATGGAGAAGGTGATGCTGCTACATTAGCCTCTCCTAGAGCTCAAGAGAAGAGGACCAAAAGGAATCAAGATTGAGGAGCCTCATCCTCCACCCCTCCTGCTGAGAAGCCTGCGATTCAAGACAAAAGTAATGATTAGATTTTTATGTATTTGAAAACTTTTGTACTTGAATCTTGTATTACAGTTGTGTAATTAATGTTTATATATATTTATCTAATGTTTAAATGTCTTAATACTAATGGTTGATGTGTTACATGTTTAAATCAAGCATATCAAACATCTCAGCAAGATGAATATGATATTACTCCTCTTCAGCAAATCAAGTCTCAATTCACAATGATTCATGATTTGTAAGGGATTGTCAGAAGGTTGGTGAGCTACACTCCCAAAGAAGGAGAAATCATACACGACTTGACTGATGAGCAACTTGCAGAGATGTTTAGGCTAAATCCAGATAAGATTGTCAAAGATGAACCTACTTTTGATGTGACAAGTGACGATGAGCTAAACTACACAGACGAAATAGAGATTAAGGATGTCATAGTCGAGCACTATCCAGAGTACACTGACCGAGAGGGCAATGTAATCCCCAACTTGGGTGACACTCTCGGCAGTGCTACATTCGACAAACTGGATGAGATGGAAAAAGAGACAGAGGAGACTAAAAGCCAAGCCCAAGATTCAGACGCTAATGTTGATATAAAGAAGGCTGAATGGGCGGCTTGCTTTACTGAGATACGAGCCCAATGCACTGCTCAAAAGCCAAATTCCTACACCAAGCTCTACAAGGTCAAGAAACATCTAAAGGTGTGGGGCAAGATTATTGCGTGGGCGTATTTTAAGGATCTAAATGTTTATGAAGTTAAGAGAGAGAAGGGAATATAGTACTTCAGATTCCCATATGATCTGAAGACTCTCCCTGGTTTTGAGCTCAACCAGCTGGCACGCTTAAACTTGTTATATGTTAATCCGAGGAAAATGTCAGGCTGGTTTGAGACTACATTAAAGAAGGAATACCACACCAGGTGGGTAAACTTCAGACCTCAACAATCGAAGAGGTACATCCAAAGGTCTGAAGTGGATCCCATTTCTGCAAAGCCTAAGGTGGTGCTGAAGTGGGGTCCTCCGCGCACAATGTCCAAGATTACCTTACGGGAAATGCCATAGGACTTCACTTCACACTTCAAATGGTGGTATTATGATTGAAGAATAGGAGAAGTAGTCATAGTTCTACAGAGAGAGAGCAAAATGAAACTATCTGGGTGTTCGACCCTATGTGGCTAACCAACTTGTCTGCAGACGATGTCTATACATTATACAAGTGGCCATTATACTATGACGCGCAAGATATAGTACAAGCCCTCCAGTTCCAGAACATTATACGACTCTGTTTTGCATTTGAGATACATGTAGGAGTTACTAGAGAGGAGAAGTACAAGAAATTTGAGTAGCTAATGAAGAATGTCGACACTGATTTAAACTAGGTCCAAGGGGGAGTTTGTTGATACATATGTACCCAGTTTAGGAGCTTAATGTAAAATGTTTGTCATGTCCTACATATATGTAATGGATGATTTGAATGAAATACAATATGTGATTGATGCTTATAATGTTTAATGTTTCATTGATTATTGTGTGATAAAGTATGTTGAACTAGCTACATAGGTTTGAGGTTATTGTGCATAGTTCTTACTAAAAATGATTGAGAAACATGTTCAAACTTAATCGTATGAAATCTTCATGAATGGACCATGCTAATGGACCATACACATTAATACATCATGCTAATGGACCAGTCGCACAACTAAGCCAGGAGACTTGATCAGTCGCAGGATTGAGACATAAGATTGGCTCAGTCGCACGACTGAATCTTCAGTCGTGCGTATGGATCAATCGTATGATTCAGTCGCACGACTGAACCATGTTAATGGTTCAATCGTACGATTGACAAACCCTAACCTATAAATACCAACTAATTCGTGGAAAAACGGTAACACTTCAAGAATTTTGACTTACTTTCGTACCCTAGTCGTCGAAAGACTCCAGAGAGCATGTTCCAACTTCATAGTTCGCAGTTGATCGTGTTCTAATCGTTCTTAACGTTTCATTAATCGTTAGATTGATCGAAAGTACATTCTCACATATTGGATCGCCAATCAAATAGGATTCCGCACTATTTGATTAGGTATAGACGCATAATCAGTTAGTACTTCGTACGTACACAGTCCTAACAGCTTCGGAAGATATTGGTCTTGGCTTCGGAAGATTTCACACTTAGAATATTTCTGTTGCGTGTGTGAAACTTCCGAAACATTCTTCTTCAGTACCCATGTGCATGCATGCAAGAGAGACTTTGGGTGTTTGGGTTGCATCATCCTCTTCATATAATCTCTATAGTTGTTTAGTTGACTTCCCAGAAGCTTTAGGTGTAATGGGATATGTGGGGGCTTGAGAGGTTCCCGGATTTGATTTGAGAACCTTGCATTTCCTGGCAAAGTGACCAAGTTGGTTATAGTTGTAACATTTGGCCTTTGTCTTGTCAAACCCAAACTTGTTGTTTGTTGGGTTCTGGGGAAATTGTCTTCCAGTTCTCTTGAAGAACTTCTTTGCCCTATAACTTAACAGAGCCATCTGTTGGACAATGTCCATGTACTCAACATAATTTGGGCTGAAACATTCTAGATCATCAAAGCAGAACTGAAAATCACTAGAATGCCCATTTCTTGAGACAAAGGCACAGTTGTCCTGGAAAGGACTCGACTGAGCCTGTTAAGACCTTGGAGTCTTAGGGAATGTGATGTTTGGCCCAGAAGAACAGGATGGCTGTTGGGAGTAAGTCAGGTACTACTAAGATTGGGTGGATTCTGAGCCTTCAGTAACCATTAAAGAGTTGCTAGCAGGAAGGGTTGAGGGTCTCGTCACCTGGTGGCCTATCTTGTTTTCCATCTCTGTATGGTATCCATTAAGGATGCCATATAGTTCAGTCATGGTGAGGGAGTTACGGTTTTTTGTCCTTTTGATAGAGACACAATAGAACGTCCACTCATTTAAGAGTGCATTCATAGATTTTCTTGAGAGATCTCTCGATTTAAGAGATATTGCCAAAAACTAAAAGGAAGAGATAATATCCATATACTTGAAGTATTGTTGGCTTAGGGTCTCTCCAACAATATAAGTGAAAATTTCAAACTGTTGCTTTAGTGAATCTTTCTTGGAGTCATTCGAGCTGGAGTAAATCTAGGACAAAGCATCAACCAGTTCTTTGGCTAACTTGCAATGCTCAAAACCACCATAATGGAGTTGGGTATAGCAGTCATCAAAACAGTCATAGCGTTGCTATCAATTTCCAGCTTTTTGCGGTCTTTATGATTGTAATCTTCTACCACCTTTTCTATCATGGCATTGTTTCCACCTAGTGCTGCAACCTTTGGTTTGTAAGGACCATTGGTGATAGATTTCCACATTTTTCCATCTTGGTATCTAATGAAGCCTTCAATACGTATGCTCCATGATCTGAAGTTTTCAGGGGTGATGATAGGTGCTTTGGTCATCATCCCCATATCATATTCAAATTTTTGGTTGAGGGCCATTTTGAGTGTAATGAAAGAAAGAGTGAAGAAAAGGTTGATTTGGATGGTAAGATCTCACAATCAAGAGCATAAGAAACTCTGATATCAATTGCAGGATCGGTATTAGTCACACAACATTAATGTTTTCTCTCAAACTCACTGAATCACACTTGATTAGATGATTCAAAATCTCTCTAAGAGTTGATAATAATATATTAAGTAATCAAAACACAAGAAGATAGTTTTCAAGGTACTTGTATATGATATTTTCAACTTAAAGTGTTACAAGACTCTTACAAACATATTACATGAGTTAAAATAAGAATCTATATATATTACTACCTACAGTCGGATATACTTTAATACCAACTGGAAACCTATGAGTAAAGCAAATACTATATTGTTAAAGACAAGGTATCTTAGATAAAATATTATCTAAGATTTGGTAGTCATGACATGTCCATGACTTACCTTTTGTCACCAACTAAAGTTAGTAATTATACTAACTGATAAAGAATAAACAGTGAAATAAAGTATGGCCTGTCAGGACCATGTACGTATGGGATACTAACTGATTCTACGTGATATTAGATCAAATAGTGTGGAATCCTATTTAATTGGCGATCTAATCAGTGAGAATGTTAACCTGATCGATATAAGAATGAACTAAACGTTAAGAATGAGTAGGAATCGATCAAGAACGGACTTTGAAGTTGGATTGGCTATCTTGGACGTTCTGGACGGCTAGGGTTCGATAAATTATGAAGTGTTTCGAATTGTTTTGAAGTGTTATGTTTTTCCAAGAATTAAGTGGTATTTATAGGTTTGTAGTTTCCATTTGTATGACTGAACCATTAGCATGGTTCAGTCGTGCAACTGAATCATGCGATTGAGTCATACGCACGAATGAAGGTTCAGTCATGCGACTGAGTCAATCTTATGTCTCAATCTACGACTGATCCAGTCTCCTGGTTCAGTCGTGCGACTGGTCCATAAGCATGATGTATTCATGTGTATAGTCCATAAGTATGGTCCATTAGGATGAATAATCACCCGACTAAGTTGTACAAATTTCTTAATCATTATTGACTAAGAACCATCCATAACAACCTCAAACCTATATAATAAGTTCATACATATGAATTATACTTGTCATAGTAATAATATGAAATAATTAAACATGAATAAACATCAACCACATATTATATTTCATTGAATTATTTCATTACATATGTGTAAGACATGAAAGATTTTTACATTTAAGCTCATAAACTAGAAACAACATGTATCTACAAACTCCCCCTTGGTCCTAGTTTACCCTATCGTCTAACACTCTTCACATGTTCTTGGTATTCTTGTACTTCTCTTCTTTTGTAACTCCTGCATGTATTTCAAATGCAAAGCAGAGTCTTATCACGTGTTGGAACTGGAGAGCTTGTACAATATCCTGCGTGTCATAGAATAGTGGCCACTTGTATAATGTATAGACATCTTCAGCCGACAAGTTAGTAAGCCACATTGGGTCGAATACCCTAATAGTATCAATATTTCCTTCTCTGTTCAAAACTATGACTGCTTCGCCCGTTCGCCAAACGTAGTACCACCATTTGAAGTGTGGAGTGAGGTCCTGAGGCATTTCTCGTAAGGGAATCTTTGACATTAGGCATGGGGGAATCCACTTCAGCACCACTTTAGGTCTTCCAGATATAGGGTCTACTTCAAACTTACGGATGAACCTCTTAGGTTGTTGAGGTTTGAAGTTTACCCACCTGGTGTGGTATTCCTTCTTTAACGCAGCCTCAAACCATCCTGACATCTTCCTCGGATTGGGATACAGAAGATCTAAACATGCCAGACGGTTGAGCTCAAAACCAAGAAGAATCTTAAGATCATGCGGATATCTGAAGTACTCCATCCCTTTCTCTCTCTTAACAACATAAACCTCTAAGTCTTCAAAATACGCCCATGCTATAATCTAGCCTGATACTTTCTGATGTCTCTTTACTCTTTAGAGCTTTGTGTAGGCATTCTGCTTTGGCGGCGCACGTTGGGCTTTCATCTCAGCAAAACAAGCGGCCCATTCAGCTTTTTTTAAGTCGACATTAGCGTCTGAAGCTTGGGCTTGGCTTTTATCTTTTTCTTTCTCCTTTTCCATCTCCTCTGGTTTCTCAAACGTAGCACTGCTAAAAGTATCATCCAAGTTGGGTATAACATTACCTTCGTGGTCAGTGTACTCTGGATAATGATCATCAGTGACATCCTCAATCTCAATCTCATCTACATATTTCAGCTAATCATCACTCACAACATCAACTTCTAGAGCATCTTTGACAAGGTCGTCAGGATTTATTCTGAACATTTCAGTGAGCTGCTCGTCTGTTAGATCATGAATAATCTCTCCTTCCTCCGGAGTATAGCTCACAGATCTTCTGACAATCCCTTGTAAGTCAAGAATCATGGTAAGTTGAGTCTTGACTTGCTGAAGGGGTTTAACTTCATACTTGTTTGTCTGTTGAGCTTCATCTATTTGATTAAACATTAAGCACATCACATATAAGTCATTATATAAAAATTAAAACATAGATGATCATTAATTACATTAATGTAATATATAATTCAAGTACAAAAGTTTTTTAAATACAAAGACATCTAATAATTACTTTTGTCTTGATCTGTCGTTTCTTTAGCTGGATGAGCTGAGGACGAGGCTCCTTGATCTTGGTTTCTTTTTGTGTGCCTCTCTTGAGCTTGAGGATTTGAGGCTGACACAGATGCATCACCTTCCTGATCATCATCATCCTCTTTATCTTTTCCGCTCAGTCTTCCTTCATCAACATCTTCTTCTTCATCAGATTCATCTTCATCATCATCATCATCATCATCATCCTTAATCTTTAATGGCTCGCTCTTTGATCCCTCAAGCTTTAGCAGTATCTTCTTATTCTTCTTCTCGAGATCCTCTTGTCTCTTCACTGAAGCCAACACCAGCTCATTTTGACTTTTTAGTGCGTGGTGGGCTCGGCCTAATGCTCTCTCGTACTGAGTGTTCTTCTCACTCAGCTGTACCATCTGCTTTGCCTGAGCTACATTCACCTCCATCGGCTGATTTAGCTGAGTGGCCCTTAGCTCATCGGTGGCAATTGCCCTCAGCATAATGCGGTTGAGGTTAGCCAGCTGCTCCTCTAACCCGACCATGGGTAGAGTAGATCCAGGTGAGAAGGTGGATTGGGTGGAGGGACCAACTTGGTGATTGGTGGTTGTGGTGGTAGATGTGGTGAATATGGGAGGTGGAATGGGAGTGGGATGTGGTGGAGTGGTTGTGGTAATGGTGGTGGGAGGAGTGATAGTGGTAGTGGGAGGAGTGGTAGTGGTAGTAGTAGCTGTGGTGGTGGTGGTAGGAGATGTGGTAGTGGTGGTGGCTGGAGTGGTGGCTGTAGTAGTGGGTGTGGTAGTGGTGGTGGTGGTAGAAGATGTGATCATAGTAAACCTTGGCCTCTTACCCTTTTGGCCATAAGAATGAGCCATTCTCTTCTTCCTGGAGCCCTTAGAAATAGACGCTCCCTCTTGGTTGATGGGTTGGTCAGGGGTGTAATTAGGATCAGTGACATCTGTAGTAGCACCCTCGACTCAGCCTGGCGTCCACTAACCGCCTCTATCCCTTTGTCTGTGGCCACAACCGGGCTCCCAACAGTCCTCACTAGTGGCTTATCATCCGACTCCTCATCTTCATATATCAAGAAGTCTTGGTGGAAGGCAACCCTTTCTGTTCCACCAGGTGCCTTACCACCTTGACCCTGATCATGATCATCATCTTCTTCTTCTTCTTCATTGGTGGGTGCCATGATGGGCTCGACATCAGAGTCACTGTCATCATGACGCCACTTCTTGCGAGATGGCGTCACATACTCCGCATTGGCCAAATGACCAAACAGTCTCCTCACTGGGGGCTTCACCTGCTTCCCCCGGTAGAACTTCATCCTACCCAATGTCGTATCATCCATAACCTCTAGAAAAACCGCATCATCCATCTCTTTCGGCAGTAAAGGAAGCTTCTGATCAATGATTATCTGTAGAAACCTTGGGTACATGCAAAAGCCTTCCTTGCCCTTGGCCTCGAGGTTCTTGATCATGTAAGAGAATATCATGTGTGAGAAACTGAACGGGTGGTTCAACACCAGAGCAACATATACATTCTGGATTTGATCTGACATCTCGTTGAATCCTCCTCTCCTTGACGCAATGCACTTGAGGATGACATGAGCCAAGTACTTAAACTGGGGGCACAGGTTGCTCTTGTTGAGCACACCTGCATTGATGTCCCCAGTGTACTTCATCCGCAGAAAGAAACCCCTAACGGTCAGAAGATGTAGCTTGGTCGGGTAGTCACCATCCTCACCCAGATCCAAGACTTGCCTAAGATCTGCTATAGTAACACTGATCTCATGTCCGAAGATCGAGCTCCGGATACTATGGGGCTCTAT